>JAHLJT010004567.1:94501407-94777509 GCA_031308135.1 Acheta domesticus | reverse complement strand
ATCTCCATTTCCATGTTTTTCATCAACATGATGAGATTACATTAAAAATAGGTTGTAATTGTTATTGTTTAACTAAAATTATAAATACATTCTTTTCTATGTTGTAATCAATAAGTCATTAGGAAGACAATGAAAATAATTATTAAAATAATTTTATTACTTCACTTTATTTCCAATTGGTTACATGCTGTACTAGTTAATGTTGCTTATACTGTTTCCATATATGATAATTAGAATTTTGAAAGTAGTCAGATAAATCCGTTCAGAGGGCTTAGATATAATTTTGTGCTTGATTAATGATTGAAGGAGAATTGAGATATAGCATTTCTCTGTTCTTTTTCACTACAAAATTTATGACCGTTTCCCAGGAATTTATTTTTGAGCGGTACATCTGCATTTTTGAAGGTGTGTGAATTAGCGATGTGCTACCTTACGTCCACGAACGATAACCTTCATAAACAAAAACAAAAAAAAAGCTCACAAAAACCCACCACAGCTCCAGGGCAGCAAATTATATCGTCTAATTACCGGTTTCGAAGTCGGGACCCAGCGAATCCTGAGAACTTTCCTCCCGGAGCGGCACTCCTTGACGTCCCTCGTGGGGCAGAGGCGGGGCCGGAAGGAGGAGCGGAGGTCACGTGACCGGGCGACGCAGGCGCCGCGGGCGACGCGAGCAGGGCGGATCGCGATTTGTTCCACCGGCGAATGCAGCGCGACCGCGCAGAGACCAGCGCGCGCAGGCGAGGCCCCGACCCGCCTAGGGAGCTTGAAACGGACCTCCACCCGGCGTCACACGTATTATTTATTTCATTTGATCATTTTTGGCGATATTTTAGATCATAAAATCAATTCAAAAATTATCAATGAAATGCTCTTAAAATTGTTTTAAAATGCCCCAAAAGCATAGAAAAATGACATAAAAATGTGATCAACAGATGAACAACTCAAGCTGTTGGATACGTTACTGATGTAGTCGAGGCTTCTTCCTTTCGTTCAAGTGAACTCAGCTTGCAAACTTTTGGTTTGTACTTTTCTTTACCGGGAAATCTCTGTCCTTAGTTATCCTGAAATTGGTAGAACCGACAATGACGCTGATAGGCGTCACATGTATCTTAGATTACATTCGACGGCTGACATTACAATTTTTGAGCGGAGGGAAACGAGTAGGCCTACTAAGGAATTCTGTGGAGAATATTTTTTGCATTTCGTAAATATTATTTCAAGCAAGTACCATTAAAATGATATTAAAATCGATGAAATCGGTGAAAATGCTTTAAGAATGACGGAAAATTGTGAAATATGACGTTAGTCGAAATCGACGAAAATGCAAAATGGATCATTTTCTTTTGTCATAAAAAATTATATCTTTACTAAAAGACATTGTTCACAAGTGAAAAGAAAAAAAAAACATTTCATTAAAATCCGCCCACTCTTTCCTCGTCCTTCAATAGACTCCTCTTGATTGAGTAATCCATTGGAAGCACCGTGATAGTTTTGGGTTTAGTTAACAGAGACATGCGAGTTGTGACGCGACGTGATAAATTGTCATAAAAATTCATAGGTTTGAAATGCTAACTCAGATGTAGAAAAATGGAAATCAGCGGGTCTGCGAAAAAGTAATGGGAATACAACATACAAAGTGGAAGCGGAACTGTGAAATTTGCAAACGCTTAATATTCCATACACACACATTTCAAGCGGAGAGAAGATTTATGAATATCAGCTTCATTTCTAATTACATTCATCTCCTCTCAAAATTATGAGTTTATTTTTACCAATATTGATTAATTAAAATGTTCATTTAACATTTAATGATTTACCTTTTGCAAAATTTGTCATAAGAATTCTCAGTTTTATATATATTCTGCATATTTACCTTTCTAATTACTTAAGCTACCTTTTTTAATTTATTTTCTATTTAAAAAAATATATTTTTATTCTATAATTAATCTCTCACACTTTACATATAATATGAGAAATTGAACTGTCTCACATGGGGGCTACAATATATGCTCTTTGCTTTGCGTATTTTTGTGCCGCTATTTATTTAAAATACCTTGACCATTACAATAATATATATTTAAAATAAGAATTATCTATTAAGTATTTCATGAGTTAAGAAACGAGAATCTATGTATTTATTGATCGATTGGTTGATTGATGTTTCCGGACACGTCAAATACTAGTAGTAATTAATGTAGTAAAGTTTGTCGTGATGCGTGGCAGTGTTCCTCTCCCACTAGATGGTGAGAACCGGCGCCCACCTTCAATTCATCCATGTCAGCCTGCGGGGGATTTCCCCCTCTGGGTATCTACCCCAGTAAGGAACCGCCCCAGTCGGGACAAGCTCTAGTAAGCTCCCGACTGGTCTCCCTTCATGTGTGTAGGGTATGTAACAGGAAGTGTGTGTAAATAAGGGGAGAGAATAGGATAAGAAAGACGAAGGAAAGATCGCGCGAGGTCCGTGACCCATTTGGTGGTGTACATCTCCGGCATTTGACTGGAATTGATCGGAGAAACCAAGGAAAACTACTGACCAAAGCAGCCAGCCTTTAGAATTCTGCTTCAGAATGAGGCTGTATTCGACCAAACCATTTAGCTAGTGGATAAAATTCGTCAACGTCGGGTCTCGAACCCTAGAACCTTTGGGTGAGAGTCGCTATTGACACAGCGGCAATGCTGGCTCTGAACTAAACTGCGTTGGTATCAATATGTATTCTTGGCACGGTACCCGCTCTATTAACAGCTGATGTACGTTGAAACTGGATGAATAATTTCCAAACATCCTGTATTTTATTGTGCGGGACCAAGGAACTCCTCGCCGCAGGGGACTTACCTTATTAGGAGATTAGGCTGCCATGAATTGACGTGCTACCAGTAATGACCAATAATGAAGCGAAAGGTAGCGATATAAAAATGTCGATAACGTTATGGAAATGAAGAGATGCCCGCGTTGCCATGCAAATCGTTGGTATACATGAACATTCAGCTTTTTGGAAGACTCGGACCGCATAAATTTCGTGTAAGAGGGATGATAAGTCAGGCAGTGATTATGGCAGCTGTCAATCACCTCTCAGCAGAGCCCCTTGGTAGACCTCACAGAATAGGCGTTGAACTGGTCTTTAATCTTGATTCGGGTGGCTTTCCAAATTCTGAAGTATCGTAAGCAAGGGAACTTCCACACTGCGCTGATTTGGAGCGTCTACATACATAAGAAATTAATTCGCAGTCAAATTTGTATTAGGCCATACAACACACCAATTGGTAGAAAAATAGTTTTATCTTATTGGGTATGCAGTATTCTGGCTTCCTGATATTCTCTTTATATTGGACTTGTAATATTAGAGAATGGGTTAATTGGTGACATTTTTTGTTTTCCTATAATTTTAAAAATAATGTAAAATTGAAGAGTTCATCTGCAATAATTGGCGAATGTGTAGTCAAATTTCCCTTTATATATTTGAAAATACATAGTTCAGAGAATGAAATCTATGCAAAAAACACTAATATTTCACATTGAAGGCAATATATGACACACGACGAAATTCAAATATAATACTCATATTTCTTAAATGCTGTAATAAGCTCGCAGAATAATCTTCGTATAGCCATGCCAAAAGCATTATCTAAGCATAGGGCGGTGCCTGAATAGTTGTCGTCGATTCAGCTAATACATAACATACTTCAGCTGGGAGAGATTTGATCTTTTATATATATTAATTTTGTTAAGTAGTTTTTCTACATGATTTTGAATATTTAAAGACAAAACGACATTAATTTCTAATGTTATTGAATAAAATTACAGAATCGTCTCAACAGTAGTACATTGCAAGTGACCGATTAACAAATGCAGGATATTTCGTAGAAGGAAAGATTGTAGGGCATAATGAGTTGCATGCGTCTCTTAACGTAAATACCGTAAGTTGTCGGTAGTTACGTTCCCAAGAGAACAGAAAAATGTCGTGCTGATTTAAACATAACAAATACAAAAATACGCTTTCTCATGTAATGCAGATAAGTCTCGATACGAAGCACCTACATTTCCCACACATCAGGGTAGTGTCCCTATTGTCTTGCATAGCTGGCGGGTACACTGGGCTGTACATAACCCAGAGCACTAAGCAGTTGCCCTCGACTTATTGCAAATGAATTCGCTTTACATGTAAATGTCGACAGGTAGGCATATTGTTGTCTCTATTTTGTGTTCGGTAGGTCTCGACTCGCTATAAACAAGGCTTCTTTGTAAAAAAATCTTCTTAAATTATTACCAAATTGAAATTGTGCGAAAGAATGACGAATTTAAGGTGTTTGTTTTGTAATTAGAAGAAAGAAAACAATATTAGGTGAAGGAAAATCAATTTCTTTTTAATTACAAACAGCATTTCTGAAGAGAAAACAACATTCTATATAATGGACGACACTGCTTATCGTTTTTTATGTACCCACTTGATTTATTATTTCGTTTTTCCGGGCGTGTCAACGGCTATGGTTATTAGTCCCGTAACAGTAGTACATGTTTTTATCACGGAAGAAAGCGGTATTCTTTCCCCGCTGGATGTTAGATCCGGGGCCGATCTGCATGCCGGCTTCCGAGTTTTCCCATTTTCTACTAGACGGCCACTGCCCAAGCCAGCGCAAGCACTAAGCTTCCAAGTAGTCTTCCGACATTTGCAGTACGAGTCAGTTTAATGCATGTCAGTGTCAGTGTCAGTATAAGTGTGTGTGTGTGTGTGTGTGTGTGTGTGTGTGTGTGTGTGTGTGTGTGTGTGAGAGAGAGAGAGAGAGAGAGAGAAAGAGAGAGAGAGAGAGAGAGAAAGAGAGAAAGGAAGAGGGTAAGGTAAGACAAATTATAGACAGTTCGTGTCCCGTTTGTTAAGATACTGCTCTGGCATTCACCTGTCCTTCACCTAAAAAACATAGAAAACTACTAAATAGAGCAGCCAGTCGCTAGAATTCTCCTCCAGACAGCAATTGAATTCTTCCTAGTTTTGCACCTTGTTACACGTAGGGACTTTGGTGACGGCCTGGTGGCGTTCACTTAGAAGCCTTTGGCCCATTACGAAACTGACTCCTCCTGGCAGGTAGACAATTACCCTCATACCTTATACACATACATTCGGGAATGGAGAGGATGAGTAGGAAATGGGTTATTACGAGGGAAAGAATTTTTATGTAATTACATGTATACAAGAACAAGCTATCTGCATTCAATAATAACTTTTAGAGTTGACAATGATTGAATTAGAGGCAATTTTATTTTACATATTTTTTCATTTTTATTTTGGTATATTTAATTACATATTTTATCTATTATTACATACTTCTTACATAATTTGTTGTATTGCAATACATTTATTCGTCGCAACGGATCCTATCAGATTGGAGTTTGCAATGTATGTTACGGAATCTTTTCTCTTACAAAGCAGTATAATGTAACTGTTATTCTATAATCAACGTATCTTCTCCAAGAATTGTTACACTTACCCCCTCCCGTGGTTCTTGGAAACTACCTACTCTGAGTCAATGATCAGCGCATGTTTGTGAAGGAGAAGTAATTTCAACCACGTGCTTGGTCATGTTTCAAAACGCACGTTTGTAACAGGATCAAAAACTAGCAAGTTTTTTTTATAGATCACTGTCGCATCGCGTTGGATTTGGGAGGGGGATAGATTTTCTTTATCCCTTCTTCCACTTCTTGCTACACAGTACTACTATTTACTTGAGCACCGACTCTTCGTAAACATTGTGTACCCTAAGAACATATTTTATATTTCGAGTAAAACTTTGTTGGTGAAGACAAGGGTACAATTACTTCTGTATAAGTGGAACATCCTTTTATCCGAGACGAGTTCATGTAGAGATCTGATCGGCGAAATTCTGTATTTGGAAAATGCCTAAATAGAACAATTTTTAATTCTTACATATTTTGGGAAAAATAAATACTGATCCATGTATATATTTTGCTTCGGTTCTATGGTGATTGAGATTAACCCTACCATGCCAGAACACTTAAGAAAATATCCATGTCTGTGGCAGAATTCGAATCTGCGACCCTTCCAACCCAGACTGCAAAGGTGCGTTCACCTCAGCATTCTCGGCTATCCAGCTCGGCTAGGTAAAAATATTTAAGAAATATACGTTTATAAATGGAATTTTTAGATGGTAATATTGACGAAGAAAATTCGAGGGGATCTTAGGAGATAAATTCTTAGGGAATAACGACTTTGATAGGAATAGTTTAGAATTTAAATTATGAATCTCTAATAAGCTATAATTCTTTGGTATACTATTGAAATTGAATGAAAAGTTCATATCATCAAAGTTTTTAATGCGTCTTTACCATCACGGAAGTACATGAGACGTCTAACCTACAAATGTTTGCACTTCAACCGGAAACACTTCTTGCTAGAAATGTAGAGGCTGTTTAATAGAGAACAAGGCGCACATGTTAGAGGAATGGGGGCGGAAGCTAGCAGATAGTGAAGGAGGAAGTGACGGTAGATGTGGGGTGGGGGTGTGGGTAGCCAGTAGCGAAGGCGGTAAAGCCATGTGCAGAGATGTACACTGGGCCGATACAGTTAATAGAAGGGCACATAAGAATCCTGGGAATATCTTATGACGGCAGAATGCACAACTCTCTGGGGAAAATGGATGGGATTGTATATGCTTCAGAGTCTACTGAGAGAAAATAGTACAACTATTAGCAGCAACTTTTTTTGAATTATGGAATGATGATACGCATAGCACGATATATCTCTGAAAGAAAAATTGCTTCATTTCTAAAATTTCACGAAAGAGGTTACTAGAAAGAAGAGATAAAGCCCTTTAAAATAGCACTTAATTTTGTGCGTAAAAAGAAACTATTGCTTCAAAAAACATACAGCTATCTCTCAGAAAATCAAAGTGAATAGAAACTTTACGTAAATGTGCGTAAAGGCAAGCATGGTATAGTTGCAAAGTATTTATTTATTTTTTATTTTATTTAATTGTTAATTTTAATTTTCCCAACTCCAATAGTTCTGAAAAGGCACCTTTTCAAGGAGAGTTGTTAGAAGTAAAAGTGTAATGTACGCATTAGGACTTGGAATGGTAAAGAGAAAAAGTGTTCCATCAAAAGGTCCCATATCTGAAGTGAAATTCGAATTCAAAGGGATTTTTATTGAAATACTCACAGCTTTCAGCTGGGTCTTCGACTTAATCGCTTGAGATACCTTTCGGGGCAAATTAGATCCTATTAACTTTGGGACATGTAGTTTGGCGACTCATATTGGGATGAGACTCAGACAATGCATATTCTCCCACAAAGCTCAAGGAGGCTAGTTCGAGACGTTCGAGTGGAAATCATCCAGAGTTTTTTTCTATTTAACTACGGCTAAAGTACGAGTATGAGAGATGGAAGGAACCCATCAAAGATGAAGGAGAAAATATAAACTCCCATATACTAGGGACTCTAACCTACAAACACTTGAAGTTAAACGGCCTCTTCGTCCAAAGCAACCCAAAGGTGACGCGGATGAGCTATTTCCTTTTTAATTGTTTACTATTTTTCTGGTTAAAATATTTGATTGAAAAACACTCAATACATAAGCACCTGTGCACGAGAACGTGAACCCACAACTCTTGGATGCTACAGCATCAAGGATGGGCACTCCCCAATGATGGTACTCGCATATGATGATAAATTCCTAAAAACAATTGCTACGTTTCAGAAATTGCACGAATGAGGACAGTAAAAAGAAAAAAATGAAGCTTTTTGCAACTATAGCTTGTAAAAAGAATGAATTGCTTTCTAGATATCATGACCACGTGGATGAGCTTTTTCATTTTTAATTGCTTCTATTTTTCGATATTGTCTCTGGTTCAATCATTTGCTTGTCGATCAAGCTATGTAACGCTTGCTTTCGACGCCACATCAACCCACTGTGCGACGGAGGCAGCGTATTGCCCCGTGGTTTGCCGCAACGCCACCGCAGAGCTGCAGCTGCGGTCGGCGCCATCTGGCGACGGCGATTCTTTGAAAGCAAGTCGGGCAGAAACCCCCGCGCCGCCCCCGCTACGCCGCGCAACTCTCTTTCGTGTTCTCACGACCAAGGCCGCCTGTACGCGCGAAACAAACGACGCCTTGCATCGAACTGTGTCGCAATTACAGAATTTTTTGGCCGACGACGAGAGGATATTGCGTACGTGACCGTGGTTGCATGCGTCTAATGGGGAAGATTAGCTGCAATCGAGGACGAAAAATCTTGAAACAAAACGTACGTTCTAAGTACAACGTGCCATTAAATGTGGAAATTTTTATTTCAAATAAATGATTACCGGTTTCCAAAGCCATTTGTGTACTTCACGTACTGACACCGTTATATACTAGTACATACTGTACATAGATAAAACATATTGAGAGATAAGACTGAATCATGGCATTAATCTTTGAATAAGTCATGTAGATTATTGTTCAACAGAGCTAAAAGAAAAATATAAAAAATGAACGACAATAAATACGAAAATGTTATAGATGCCTTATTGTTTCTAATTTTTAGAAGTTCCTAAATATACTTGGCACTTTGACTTCTTTCTGGAAAAAATACAGATAATGATTATCTTCAGTGAAATCTCAAATCTTTACGGAAAAGTACGGAAAGAAGTATTTAAATTGTAATTCCTACCTTTATTTTCTGATACGACATCCATATTTGTAAGCACTGAAGATATGAAGACTTCTTCAGAAAACGAAAAGTATAAAATTGCATCTAAGTTATAAGAAAGGAAAGTTAGAAGTTTATTTAGATGCTAGCTGGAGCATCACGAAAGATAGCAAATCTTTCGGTGGTTATGTGATCAAATACGGTGAGAATATTGTAAGCTGGAAGACTAAAAATGGTGGCATTGTCAACTATGGAGGCTAAATTATTTGCTTTATGCGAGGCCGTATGTGAAGAAAAGTGGATACAGTTCACTAATTGAAGAAATAAGATTCAATGTTTCCGTAAAGATACCTATTAACGTGTACACAGATAGTCAATCTGTCATTGATTGGACTAAGAATTTTCGCTTAAATTCTAGAAATAAACATTTGCTTAGAAAATCAAACTTTCTTAAGGGCGATATAGAAGAACAAAACATAAAACTACTGCATTGCAATACTTCGGAAATGTTAGCAGATATATGTACAAAAGATGTAACAAAACTGGACGACATCCATGTAAGTGAAGACCGTAGGTTCAATATTTGTTGTATAATTTATCATTCGATAAATATTACGCGATAAAGTTTCCGTGCGAAATCATTTTACATAATTTCCGGAGCATTTACACTGCCTCTGGAGCTGCATCGGCATCTTCGGCTCCACGCCCTCTATTTCTCTGTTGCGCTGCAACCTCCTCCCTCCCTCACACACACACAAGCGCCGCCCTGCCCAGCGGCGCCTGCCTCTTCCTGCCTTCACGTGTCAGAATGACGAATGGCCGCGCGCTCTGCGTCCACGAGAAACAAGACATCTGATAAACGCTCGCGTGTTTCTTTAATTTGCTGCTAGACGGAACTAACTCGAATTACTTAAGATTTTCGTATGATATGCGCACAGGCAAGACTGATTACCTATGTACGCTTCTTTGCTTAATAATGGAGAAAAATTGACGAAAGTAGAGAAAAAAATGATATTAAATCTATTCATTGGATCAATTTTGGTATATTTGTTTTTCTCCTTTGAAGAATAAATTTAAAACAAATAAATTAAATTTATCATATTTTTGTTCATTATTGAACGAATGAAAAATAGTTTCGAATATTAATTTCTTTAGATAGCGAACCTCGCTTGTTAGTAAACGCTCCATAATTTGAGATGTTCTGGAGGTTAAGAAATTTCTCTCAAGTTCTCGCCTTCTTTTCTTCTCGCATGAAGGTAAAACCGTTTTCACGTAACTACTACACCACTAAATTATTTGGTACTCGTGGTAAACTTTCACTGCGGGCAATACACGATCTCTGTGAAAGTCCTACGGTGTATGATGTATGAATTGTGCTCCTCGTAATTTCTAATGAAACATCGCGCCTCCAATCAATGCAACACGATCCGAGTTAGCGGGAACGAATCAGCGGCAAGGACACATTGCCCAATATTAGAAAGGTTTAACTTCAAATCGTGTACGTACACGCATGCATTTAGTGATGAAATACAATTTCCTCCTTCATATTTCAACAGGTAAATTGACCTGATCAATTAAACTCAAGTTCCTCTTCTGTACAGCGTCTCGAACACAAAACTGTTATTCACAGCTAACTTCTTTTATCTATGTTATCCCGCACTCTGCAGTAATTATTAGAGAGAGTATTACCCGGTGTGCACACGCCCGTATCGGCACGACGACGATGGAGGGCGCGGGCGGAGTTGGCGGGGGAGGGGGCAGTAACGACCAACCATTTCCGTGCTTAATCACGCGTGGAGACCACGCACGGAAAGCCGCCTCCGGCCGCCGAACTCGCTCAAGAACGCGAAAGGACCGCGACGAAAAAGAACGCTCTCCACCCTCTAAAAAAGCACGAAAGGGATGGCGAAAAAATAGCACTCGTGCTACTTCAGACTATTCTTGCATAATTACTGATCAAAACATATCACGATACTACAATTTTTTGTTGGACATGATAGACGCGCCATAAAATAGCAAATTTTAATCGGACATTGTGATAGGATTAGTTTTCGTTTGTGTATTTCAAACTTAATGATGGTTTCCGCATAAAATCAAGAATGACGTGACGCATGAGACACAGGATCCAATCTCGTTCAATCTCTATTCTTTTCATAAAATGCGTGAAATGCACGCGCTTAGTAAAAGAAACTTCTTGGAAAGAGAGGAGACTTTCCACGAATGGTATAATGCAATCAAGATACAGTTGTCACACAGTTATTTTTTTATTATTTTCTTTTTTTTTTGTTTATTTACGGTCACTACATTGAACGACAATGTGTTATTCATTTCTTATTACAATACAACACGACTTTGAAAAAATCCAAATAACTAAACATGAACGGTACAAAGGATACACGGATCACAGATTACATTCTGGAGGTACAGCCATTAATACTCCACAGCATTCATGTTTCTCATTTTAGCAGACGATGAAAGTATACATACGACAACAATAATACGAAAAGCTCGAGGTCATCAATTATTTTCCAGATAGCAACACCCCTGATGTAGTCATCACTTTAAATCACGTCGCAAACACGAGACATTCACAACCAAAACGACCCTCGAAATTCACCTGCTCCACCTTCGCATTACCGTATGTCCTGGCACGCACAACCACCTGCATCACTTATGAAACTATTTCACCACGAACACACATCACCCTCTAAAGAAAACAGCATGAGTGTCACAGATAAATTAGTCGTCGGCCCAGAGACCGCACGCGCCTCGCCGAGCCTCGAATGTCGCGGAATGGATCGCAAACTTTTTTTTATTTTCAAAACACTTTTTTACATTTTATTTTTCTTTATTCTCCGCCATATCAAATCGTCCGCTCTCTATTCGCGAGCATTGAGAAACGAGCCCGTCCGCGCAGGGTAGCGCGTCCGAGAGAGGCAGGTAATTCCAGATACTTAGTACCGCTCGGCGCTGTCGTCGCCGGGCGCGCGCATTTGTCTTGGGCGGGGCGACTCGCGCATGCGCACCGCACGCATGGAAGGAAGCCCTCCGCGCTCCGCAAACACGCGGCCTGGCTCCCTCAGCGATGGCAAATGGCCTGCGCCTCGGGACAGCCGCGAGATGGAAATTCGAGACGGGCGGCGCCGTCCGATCATTCGTTTTAAAATGACGTAAGTATCAGCACGTGGATGATAGAAGGGTATAATTGTATATATTATATCTAATTTAAATGAAAACTGCACGTAATGACATGATGTACTGTATGTATGCGAGACTCATTTTGATGCACTCAGTACATGTTATTTCATTACGAGTATGATCAGAGGGCTAGACATACAGTGACCGACGACTTGTTTCTTGTAATGATGTTTTCTTGTAACAAATTTTCTCTTAATGGTGAGTATAAAATTAATTTTAATTTGACATATAGTTAATATTTACAAAATTAAGAGTTGATAGTATTGAAGGAACTTTAGTATAGGAAATAAAGAAAATGGATATATGTCATTGGGTTCTGGTTGTGGCTAAAGCCCCATGCGACAATCTCTCATTGGTGCGCCACTGAGTATGATTAAATCAATTATTAAATAATTGGAAACCAATTAGAGTTTTGCATTTTTGATATTTCAAAATTCTACACCACGTAAGCACAGAATTACTGACATTCAACGCATATGTAATGATTGTAAAATTTATTTCCTTAAATTATTTTCAGTTTCTTTATTTCGACTTTATTGGCTAGTGACGACATTAGGAAACATGCAGCTGGAGCAGTGAATATGGCCAATGGATTCCTTCAATAGATGGGGACCACCACATGGGAGGTGATTTGAAAAAATCTCTAATTGATTAGTATCCATCTGATGGATATAATTTTCAATTTGTTTGGTGGAAACTTATCAGAATTTAAACTTTCAAGACATGAGAGGAGAAAAAATAAAAATACTGCTTGGACACCGGTTACCCGTTAACATCTAGGAGGATGCTAACTTTTCACGATGTGTATTAACATTACCTGTGTGGCAATGGGTGTCATCTTCCGTTGGGAAAGCTCTGATTTCGTTGTTCCGCATGGGGAGCCTGAGAATGTTGCTCAGTTGGTGTAAGCGAGATGATTTTGTGACGTTTAAACGGTCATAAATTCTGGAAAAATTGTTCTGGTTTTCAATGTCGTCAGCTTTTTTTCCGACCCAAATTAATAATAAGAGTTCTTAAATTTGTACGATTCGGAATTTTCCACAAACCACAAAGTAGGCAGAACAACCTTCCAAGCGGAACTGAGTCCCTCGAGCTCCAGGGGCAACAAAAAGTAAACTATAGTGTTTTCTACCTCATTTGAAGATAATACAGAAGTACCACATTTTTCCTGTTGGATTGCAAGAACCATGTTTCAAAGGCTTCCTTAATTATTTAGTAAAGCATGTTTGATTACACATATATTTGTCAACTTACGTTACCACTAGTCCAATTAATTGCATGTGCTAGTTGCTTCTAAGCTTACGCTGCCATAAGAAAGCATAAAAGCACATTCTTTAAATTCTCGTATTCGTGGTAAAAAGGTAGACAGACAACAAAAATAAATTGTGTAATCGATGTGCATCAAGAAACTGGTCAAGTGGAGAAACAGCGCCCAGAAAAACTGACTACTGAATGAACGAGTAAGCAACTTGACAACATTGCTTCGCTTATAATGTACATCGAAGGTATCATAGGATGTTAATTTCTAGCAGGAACTTCAACTGTCTTGCTCTCCCTTCTAGAAGTTTTCTTTATATATTGTCAACACAAATGGCAAGATGTGGTTGCATTTGTTGTCAATCAAAAGCGTATGTGCATTGATATGTTTTTATTCTATGCCTTTCAATTATAACAATTTAGCCTCGTTGACCTGCGGCTGTATTCAATGCAAGTCAGGGTCACTCAGAGTGGACAGTGAAAGCAGAGTGGGAACCACCAAAGACCGAAGTAAGCAGTCCATTAATTAATCTGCCGTAGAAGTTCGGTTGCCGTCTGCCCCATCAGGGCGAGTGGCAAGAGTGGGCGTGGGGCCAGGGCGGAGGGCAGGAGACGAGGGACGGGGGCGGCGGCGAGGGCAGTGGCAGTGGAATGGAGCGGGGGCCGGGGCAGGGGCAGGGGAGTATGCGGGGGAGAGGGGCGGGCGCTTGTTTGGGCTGAGCGCGGTGTTTACGAAGGGTGCATCCGCATCCGCCCAGTGACCTGGATTCGAATCCGCGCCCGCCTCTCCCACGCTCCGCCGCCAAGCGATGCGATCGCCGCCGTCGCCTTCGCCCCCGCTCGCCCGCGCGCCAACGCGACGCGCGCCTTCGCAACGCCTTCGCCTCCACCTCCGCTCACGCCCCGCCACCGGCCTCGTCCCACCTCCGTCCCCGCCTCCTCCGTCCCCGTCCCCACCTCCTCCGTTCCCGTCCCCGCCCTCCTCCCCACCCCTCCTCCTCCCCCTCCTCCTCCCTCCCCTCCTCCTCCCTCCCCTCCTCCTCCCTCCCCTCCTCCTCCCTCCCCTCCTCCTCCCTCCCCGCCTCCTCCCTCCCCGCCTCCTCCCTCCCCGCCTCCTCCCTCCCCCGCCTCCTCCCTCTCCGCCTCCTCCCTCTCCGCCTCCTCCCTCTCCGCCTCCTCCCTCTCCGCCTCCTCCCTCTCCGCCTCCTCCCTCTCCGCCTCCTCCCTCTCCGCCTCCTCCCTCTCCGCCTCCTCCCTCTCCGCCTCCTCCCTCTCCGCCTCCATTCCCGCCCCTGTCCCCGTCACGGCCCCCCTTGCGTCGCCCCTCATCTGATGGTGTAGAGCTCCCAGTATCATCGGCGGGCCCATACAGGCCCTGCCACTACTACCGCCACAATCTCCGCCAGCTTTCTTGAGCTCCAGAATGTCGTCGTCTTTTTTTCTACCGAAATAATATTTGTTTTATGAAAGAAAAGTTAGTAACGAGCTTTGTTGGCAACGTGCAATAAGAACAAATTTTCTCTCCCGCTCAAGAGAAATTTGCGCCGGCAATTAGCTTCAGATTTGATTTGATAGTGCTGCCGGCGAAATAACAAACACCCCATCCCACTTCTCTCGCATCTTCCAAAATGAGATCTTAAAAATAGGGCACAGATAACATAATACAGTCGACTCCGGTTATAGTGAACTCGGATATAGTGAACCCTCAGGTAATAGTGAACTATTAAGTCATTGGTCGCGTTTCACTTACATTACAAATAAGCATAAGAGTGCACTATAATAAGCATAGGTTATAGTGAACTTGAACCTCGGCTATAGTGAACGTAGGAAATATGTCCGTTCCTCCATTGAAGGGTGTCGAGACTTCATTACGATACTTAGTGTTAGAGTCAGTAGATAATGCAGAATTAAGTATGGAGAGAGCACGAACTCTTGAGAAGGATCTACAGAAATTACTAATGAAAAATGTACGAAGCAAACAATTCAAAATAATTCATTTTTTAAGAACAAATAAAAATATTGAAATTTTCAGTTTGTGCTATCAGTGTATTTTTCTGTATTTCACTTGTATAAAATAAATGTTGAGAAATTCTATTTAATTTTTACATCATCGGATATAGTGACCTTCTGATATAGTGAACCAAAAATGTTAGTTCCCAGAAGTTCACTATAACCGGACTCGACTGTACCTTAGACTTCGCTTCTTCAATATGCAACTTACGTGTTCCGTTATATTGCAGTCGTATGTCACAGTCTGCCTCATTTCGAACGAGGATGACATTAGTTCCATTGTCGTTGCACTTACTGTCGTTGCGTTGCCGCACCTCCATTACACAATTACAATTACCCATACTACATCCGCCAACACCACCACAAGTACGACCTTCCCATCTCCAGCATCACCAGCACGTTCTTACTCACTGCCATCTCCATCAACACCAGCACCACCGCTACTCTACCACCTCAACACCGTTCCTTGGCACTGTTGAAGACATAGTCGCTGGCATTGCTTTTGCAAATGACAACCCGTGCACCAGCCGTTTTTAATGGGAATGTGGAAGAAAACCATTTATTACACCGAAACGTATTTTGTCCTTCCTATACGCAAGCAAAATGCAGTACTCGGTAGACTCTAAAGAAAATCTACATTCAAAACCGGTACATGTGATGTTTTATCAAAATTTTAGAAATATACAGAGCTGCATTACTTAAATTTGATTTTTTGTTGAAAATGCGAGTGTTGTGTTGCGATGAACAACAATGACTATTCCATTTGCGTAATACAATCCTGTAGAATTATTGATATTTACAATTAAAGTATAATATGTATAGATTGAATATACATAAAGACGTGTAAATTCGAATAGCATATTCAATCAGTTTAATCTTATGAATTTATAGACTAATTGTGTGTTTTATTTACAATAATTATATATGCAGAGTTTACGCAATACACATTATTGAAATAGTTTGTGTCTCACTCTTTCCTAGAATTAAAATCATTGCATTCCCGAAAAAAGGAAGAAAGAGACAATGGAGAACGTTTATTTTAATTATTGAAGTAAATAACTTGATACTAATGTTTTGCAACATAATAAAATAGAATAAACATAATTCTTATAGCAAAAAATTCGCAAAGCATCGATAATAAAAACAATAATGCTATTTTTCAGATAACTGTTTAATGATTACCTCTATTATCATCACGAAGCTCGGACAGTAATAAACAAAATTAAATTTACTTTATTTCCTGAAGTCTTACCTTGAATTTATTTTATTTTCTACACTGCATGCCGATTTTCACACTGGATCATTTAAAATACAAAGATGCGAGTTGGATTTCCAAAGCACATACATTTCTCTGCAGTGCGCACCCTTGTATATACGTATATTTTCTTTCAATACTTGACCCAAGTAAAAGGCTACACACCGATATCGAGCGCTGCAACGCTGACAGAGGAATCTTTCTGTGTACAGATGCTGCGCTCTGCGTTTCCGAGATTCACGTAGGCACACTTCCCCCATCACCTAACGGCCCTCCAGTAAACCGCTTCACCATCGCAACATAGCGAACAGTCTTCACAGACAGTACTGTCTTTCCCGCGGAGTAAATGGTTTCTCGGTCTCTCGTTTGTTTTCCTCTTTCCAGTCCAATGAATAAACATGGGTCGGGAGAAAACGGACCGCGTCGTTCCGAGGGCGGAGAAGCGCAGCTTTTCCGGGTCGAGCGAGGTGGGCGGGTGAGGGGGATGAGAGAGGGCGAGAGGGAGGGGCGAGCGCCGTCTGGGGATCCTTCACCTTTGGGGGCGTGCCCCGGTGAGGCCGGTGGGCGACGGGGCACCTGCAGGGCGCGAGGGGCACCCGAGAAGGTTCCGGAGGGGGCGATGCGGGGGTGGGAGCGGCACGGCGACAGGCCGGCGGGCGAGGCGCGATCACGGGGCCGCCGGCCTACAATAGACCATTAGTTTATAAGGCCGAGATAGCATTCTAAAGCGTTGAGAAATTCACGGAAACGTTAGGGCTTTCTGCAAAAAGGCCCGAGCTGCGCTTCGGGTTTTATGCAAATTCAGTATCGGCTGCGGCAGCTCGCCCGCTCGCGCTCGTCCCTTTGAGAGCGTATCTCGGCCACATTCTTTGTGGAAGAGGAGAGGGGCGAGGCGGGGACGGTGAAGAAGCGACGGGGAGCGCTAAGAACAACTCAAGGAGGCGGGGCCGGGAGAAGGGGTGCGGGGGCGGTGGTAAGAACGAGGCGGCGGCAGCGGCTGCGGAGCAACTGTGACACATGGCAGGAAGGGATAAAACCGTTGCGTGCAAGTTAAGAGGCACGGGATGAGCAGAACCATGAGAGAATCTAGGTCCAGCGAAACGCCGTCGCTCGCCGCTGCTAGTTTCATCAGAGTGATTTATCGGCGCGGTCCTGGTACGCTCGTTAACAGAACACAGGAAGAGCGAATTTTTCCGTGGGCGGTGCAAGATGGTCCTTATGGGATGAGAAAAATGAAGAAAGTTTTGTCTTGATCGTTTATCTTTCACAAGCAAGATTTCAGCGGTATAATTAATAACTTCTGGTTAAAAGAAATTATATTTGAATTTTCCAAAACTAGAACTCTTCATGTGTCATTTTTGTCAAATTCAACTGCAGAGTAATTTTTTAACAGACCCTGAGAAGAGTGGTTAGAAAACTGGTCATTTTTGAGAAAAATACTGATCGATAGGAGAATACTGTGAGAAGTCTTATTTTCGGGCATTTTATTTTGGCGTTATTGCAATATCTTGCACTATATTTATATATAATCAGCAATTTGCGCCAATACATTGGTAAAAGAGTAAAAATCTACATTCCATTGCATTTCCAATTCAATATTACTAAACAAAACTTCATGCACCTCAGTTTCATGTATACTGGTGACCAAATTTTCAATTTTTCATTTCAGTCGGTGGTAGGTATGCAAATATATGTTTGAATTTATAGTATATATATAATATATATAGTATATATATAATATATATGGTATATATAATATATATGGTATATATAATATATATGGTATATATAATATATATGGTATATATAATATATATGGTATATAATATATATGGTATATATAATATATATGGTATATATAATATATATGGTATATATATTATATATAGTATATATATTATATATAGTATATATATTATATATACTATATATTATATATACTATGTATATTTTACTAATTTATTGATCACCAACAAAGCAGAAAAGGAGTGCGATATGTTTGGCTTTTAGCAAGTTCTCACTTATATTTATATTTCACTGTGACGAGTTAGACTTACGAAATTTTAAGGACTTATGTAATTTCGATTGCAGTAAATACATGTGTTTTTTGGTCGAAGAGAAATTCTATTTTGACTTAAAAGCCGAAAACCGAAAATTTGTTATTTGGAGGAAGAACAGTACGAATGAGGTTAATTACACACTGCAATTTACTGATAACACGTACAGGACAAGATAAAGAAAAATAATTCTTATTGACCATTGCTCTTGCAAGACCCAATGCTGTGAGAGTAACTTTCTCACACATCGAGACGACTTTCTTCTGTTAGCGAACTTTTTTTGTTTCTACGTATTTCCATAATTATGTTTGTGAAGAACATTAGCTCCTAAACGTTTTCACGAATGGTTATTCTTCTGTCGATCTACAACGAGACCATATGAACTGAAAAACAAAAGTATTTTAATAACGCTAGATATGATATTTTGAGATTTCTCTCGCAAAGAAAAAAACACAATTGTTAAATGATTTTTTAAAATTTCTTTTTAAATTGGAACTTATTTTCCAAAATACTTAAGGTTGATTTGTCTGATGTACTCAAGCAGAAAAATTTTAGTTAGCACGTTGTCTTAAGGTAAACTGTATTTAGAGGTATTATTATTATTATTATTATTATTATTATTATTATTATTATTATTCTCTACTAAGGATGTTAGGAGTCGTTTGAATATAAAATCTACCAGGTTGCAATCAGCTTCCTAAGAGCAAATCCAGGAACGGTCGGTGTTTCTACAATACTTTGCACAAAATGTGGGCTGTTCCCAATAAAGCAATGTCTTGCACTTCACAGTCTCTTGAATTGCTTGGGAGTTAACCCAAGTTCTTACACAAAGTTTGCGAAAGAAATATTATATCTTCGATAACTATCGGGACGTCCTGTGCATTTACGCCCCATATTCGCTTGACCTCAGTTTCCTAACTCTTTATTTAAGACGTTTCTATGCCTCCTTGATTACGATATTCTGATCGCACGGCACAGCTACATCTACACGTAAACATGTTTTTTCTTCCTCTAAAAATCACAATACCAATATCCGGATTGTTTGCCACTATCGTGCGATCAATTTGAATTTGTTGGTCGCACAGTATTGAACACAGTCCAACAGATGTTACCGGTTTTGGTGAGTTCGTACAACTTGGAGCATGTATTTGAAACTTCGATTGATTGATTGATGGATTGATTGCTAGATTGTTAGTGATTCCGGTTGCGTCAACTACTAGGATCATTGGTCCCGTAGGCGTAGTGCATGCTTTTGCTCGGGAGGTGGCGTTGGTCTTCCCCGCTGGATGGCGAGAGCCGGCGCCAACTTATGGTCGGCTGGCAAGGTATTTTTTTCTAATCGGGTATCTCCCACCAGCCGGGCACCGCCCCAGTAGGTACAAGCTCTAAGCTCCCGATCGGCCTCCCGGCAAGTGTTATAGTGTAGTGCATGTTAGTATAAGTGTGTGTAAGGGGAGAGGATAGGAAAAGAAAGGGGTTGGAAAGGCCACGCGCGGTCCTTGGCCCGTTTTGTAAGGGTACTTCTCCGACATTCACCTGATAAAAAAGTGTAAAAATAATTCGGAGAAACCGTGGAAAACTACCAATCAGAGCAGCCGGCCGCTAGAATTCTCCTCCAGACAGCGATTAAATTCGACCTAGCTGACAAACTAAGGTCGAAAATCCTTCCACCATCCGGACTCAAACCTAGGACCTCCCGGTTAGAGGGACTGCAGTTGCAAAGACCGCGTGCGATCTTTTCTTCCTCATCTGATTACCTTTGAAAATAGTTTTTTATTACTTGGGAGAGAATATTTCCTTGTTTTCTTGGCGAAAAATGCTCGTTGCTACTTGCATTCGTAACTTAACTTTGTACAGTGCACGAGTTAGAGATTTCAGAGCTCAAAAAAGGGCAACGACTGCACCAACTTCCCGTAGTACGTCACGAAGATTTTAACATTTTTGTAATGTTAATTGAATAAATAAATTATTTTCACCTTTTCTAACCTTACATATAATCCTACATCACCGTCACACCCATCCGTCAGGAACGTCGTCTAGAGCTTAGAAAATGTCCCCACTCAGGCGAAATACTACGCAACCTGACGTTCAGAACGGCGCCGATTCTCTCGTTCCAGCATAGAAGGAACACCAACACGGCGCGCACACACCTCACTTATGGTACTAATGATATAGCAGGTGGCATGCCCGGAGAAACTAAATAAGTAATAATAACACATACATACATACATGCATGGGTTTATTTGAATTGCATTGGGTATGACCAGGTAGCAGTGAATTAACAATAATTACTATAATTACTATAATAATAATAATAATAATAATAATAAAGATAATAAGGATACAATACAAAACAAAAATGCCATAATCATACTATCAATAATATTAAGTATTATAACAATTATTTCAACTCTACCATGTTATACAATTATATGTTTGTGATACTAAAAACTAATACAAGCTACATAGATATTGGCTAAATTATATTAAAAAAGGCATTGATTGCGTTCACTACATTGCACTGCATTACACTACACTGTTTTGCTTTAAATTACACTGACCATCACTTCACAGCACTTAGTTACTCATTTAAAATCTGTTAATCACAGCTTGTCCGCCAACTGGGGACTGTAGTGATTAAATTTCATTAATACGTATTTGTTATTGTCATTCTTATTCTCATAATAATAACAATAACTATAATCACAATAATAATCATAACAATAAACTCGAGAGATTAGGAGCCCGAAAACTGCCGATGAAAATGCAAAAGTCTGTAATTCTCGATGCATGTCATTTAGTAAGAAAATTCTTAGGAGAAGAGCTTGATTGGACAAGCAGAATCCACCAACAGAGTCCGTACTTGCTCGCCGGAGCCGCACGAGTGAGTCTAGCCGAAGTGACTACGGCAGGTAAATGTTTCCCCCCCGCGAGGGAGAAGTGAAAAAGTAATAATAATAATAATAATAATAATAATAATAATAATAATAACAACAACACATGTTGTGTTACCCTATGGAAATACGAGTGCTTTTCTTGCTACTCTACGCATGGTGCTTCGGATCCTCGTACGCATCCGTCGTGTAAATCACGCCAGGCCCCGCCGCGCGTCGGCGGCTTCGCGTGAGCCGTCGCTGATCGGAGGCGATTTACAGCGGGAGGAGGCGGAAGGTGGCCGGGGCCGCCAGGGGACAGGTTCCGCGCGCGGAGGCCGCCTATTGAGACAACACCTAATCCGTGACAGCGGCGCGGCGCGGCGCGGCGCCGCGTCCCCGCCCTGGCGGAGGCCGTCCGAAAAGCCTCATTCCCGCCAAATGATAAACACCTCGCGGGAGGCGACCGCCCGGGAGGCGGGGCGTGGCGGGGCGGGGCGGGGCGGGCGGAGGTGGAGATTGGCGTGGGCGGCGAGGGTGGAGCGGGCGGCGTGGGCGACGGGTCCCGACCGCGAGGTCACCGTACCGCATCGCCGCGCCTCGGCGCACCACCCAGTCCCCCTCTCTCTCTCTTCGCGTCCCGCTATCTCTCGCGATCGCACCACTAGCTTCGCGGGCTTCCTTCCGGGAGAGGTGGTCTCAGTGCATCAACTGACGCCACTGCAGCGCCTGTTCGGGAGGTCGTAGGTTCGAGTACTGACGGTGGCAGGATTTTCGACACTAGCTTGTCTGTTGTCTGGAGGAGAATTCTAGCGGCCGGCTTCGATGATCAGTTGTTTTTCCGGGTTTCACTGATCAACACCAGGCAAATGCCGGAGCAGTACCCTAATAAATGGGCCACGGATCGCGCGCCATTTTTCCTTCCTCTTCCTTGTCCTATCCTCACCCCATACTTACAGATATCTACACAAACACGCCCTACTCTACCACACATGTCGCGAAACCTGTCGGGAGCTTAGAGTTTGTCCCGGCTGGGGTAGTGCCCCGCTAGAGGGAGTTATCTGGCGGGAAAAATCCTCGTTAGTCGATAGGTAGTTTGGCGCCGGATCTGACCATACAGTGGGGGAAGATCATCGCACCATCCTGAGGCACCATCCAAGTGTACATGTACTGTGCTTACGAGACTTGATCTAGGCAGTGGACGAGCCCGAAATCACTAATTAATCAATCAAAAAAAGCGTCCTTCCGTCCTGTTGCTCAAGTGTCGTGGTGAAGCTCTTGATAATGTTAGATCTCTTTGATCGATTTATGCCGCACCTGCGAGTTCTGCGGGACAATGCTGTTTTGATATTTTAAAGAACTAAGTGAGATATAGCAGTATATATTACTTCGTATTGAAGAGGAAGCAAATTGGAAAGTCGACTGACGGTGTAGGTTTCGGTTGATTAATTTGTTTCCGGGGGCATGAACTCCTGTGGTCATTAATCCCGTAAGTACAGTGGGGGGTTTCCCTATCCAGATATCTCCCTCCAGCGGGACACAGCTCCAGCCAGGACAATTCTAAAGACCTCCCGGACAGAGGCACAATAGGGACATCAGTTGATGCCTGTAGGTTTCGGATCACATTATTACTTTCAGTCAAATATTGCATTTTTGCATTGGCTGTTGTAGCATTAAAGCTCTTTTCACAGTCTTTGGTTCAATTACTGTCACTGCTGCTTGCCGTGGTCTGCTGTTGTCTTGGGTATTTTTGATCCGTTTTCCAAAATGTAGGACAGTGAGTATATTTTCATCATTGAAAGATATGCGATTCTTGAAGCGAGACAAGGAAATTAACATGCGCTTTATCTTTCGAAGAACTTGTTGCCTTTTAATCATATTGCACTGATTGTGCCTTGTGATTGTGCCTTGTGATGAACGCCACTATTGTATTCGTGAATGATTTTATTCTTACTAACCGTGTATTTCGATCGTGTTACAATCTATCGTTGCATCTAGTCTTTTTGGAAAAAGTTTGAAACTAAGGAAAAAAATACAAGGCAGATGCATTAAGATTTAACTCAAAGTGAAAAGACGGGTAAAACGCTTTGTTTGTAATATTCTTCCATTTAAATGTGGGATCCTCTATCGTTTTTGCACATTCATTGCGTCAAAGCTTTACCTACGTTTTCAAAGATTAGATGGCTCTCCGAACCTAGTAGCATCTCCGTTCTTGCACTTTTAATGTGCTCCGGATACCAACGCCTGCCGTAGTTTCAGCCCTCCCAATCTTTATGACAATACGGACAGAAACGATAGTAAATAACTCTATTATATGGCATATCATTTATGGCATTCTCATTCGTTTTCACACTCTTCACTCTTTTTTCTCTCCCAAGTTTCTCTCTTTATTGTTCCATCTAGTAATGAATGCTTCTTTTCTAAAATTTCTTCATTTTTATTACATAATGTTGAATTATTTTCTGTTATGAGGCGACTCAGACGTTCCCTTCGCTGCTCCCTTCTCCCCTTACGTTCACTCTAATTCTGTTGGACAAGCATGAAACAAACTTTACGGAGCAGTGCAAGCAATGGATTTTGCAAGCAAAGATCAAAGAAATTTCAAGATTGGTTACACTGGTGGTCACAACGTGGATTCTGACTAAACCACGTGTTAGAAGATTTTATCTAAATTTAGCAACTGGATTTATCCACTTTTTCGTTACGAGGGTCCTGGAATAAGGGTTTTTCTGCGGAGAATTCGTCGTTTATCGCGCAGCATTACATAATTTCTCTCTACTCCGTAGCGAGAAAGTAAAAAGGAGGCCTCAATGAAAGGTATGTGCGTCTTCTTCCGTTTCCGTCCACACCTTCTGCATCCCGCCAACTCTCCCAACGCTTAACAGCTTCGCAGCGTAAGTTAAGTCCCGGGAGGGCGGAGGTGCCCGTTAGTCGTGAGGTATTGCGACGGGGGCGGCGGCGGTGGCGGAGGTGACGACGATCGGCGAGAAGAAAACGCGGCCGGGGAGCGTCCTCGCCGACAGGGCGGGGGCGTCGGCGGCGGCAGCTGTGCCCTGAGCGCCGCCCCCGCCTTTCTCTGCCCGTCGCCACCGCCGCCGCTCGCCCTCCGACTGACCCGAAACCGCGCTCACGCCGCGCGCACGACGGACTTTCACAAAGAGGCGACGAGGCGCGCCGCCCCGCGCCATACCGCCACGCCTCGGGCGGTGCAAGACGCCACCGGCGGTGGTGGCGGTGGCGGTGGCGATGGCGGTGGCGGTGGCGGTGGCGGTGGCGGTGGCGGTGGCGGTGGCGGTGGCGGTGGCAGTGGCGGGGCGGTGGCGGTGGCGGTGGCGGCGGGCGGTGGCGTGGCGGTGGCGGCGGTGGTGGCGGTGGCGGTGGTGGCGGTGGTGGCGGTGGTGGCGGTGGTGGTGGCGGTGGTGGTGGTAGTGGTGGCGGCGGCGGCGGCAGTGGTGGTGAGGCGATGATGGTGGTGGTGAGGTGATGGTGGTGGTGGCGATGGCGACGATGGTGATGGCAGTGGCGGCAGTAGCGGCGGTGGCGGAGGCGACGGTGGCAACGGCGGTGGCACGCAATACGCAGTCCGTTTGCGCCTCACTTCCCCCGCCTCGGCTTGTAATGTGCGTGACCTCTTGTTAGGGCAATGCTATTCCGTGTACGCGGAGCCAGGATTTCGCTTTCCCGGCCAGAGGTCTGGGAGGACTTGATGAAGATGCTTCTCGCTTCAAATATGGCGCAATGTTGTGAGGAAATGCTTCGTACACTACACAGACTTTCAGAACATAGAAAAACATAATAAGAATAATGATTAAATCATCTGCATAACACCTTAGCCCGGGCAACTTCCATCAGATTAAAATATTGCCGTTGTATTGTCATCAACTAATCACTAGATTTTGTAAAACTCCAGTAATTAAGTAGTGAAAATAAAGATTACCGTAAATTCACTAAATGACGTAGATCAGATATCAGAATCAATGTTATAGCCCAAAAATCTAGAAGAAAATGTTTTCATTACCAGTTCTGGAAATGCCAAGACGTTACATATTAAATATGTAACGTCTTCCATAAATTTTTTCCATACATTTTACGGAAAAAAGTTGTCTTTTTTGCTGAAGGTATTACTTTTATGACAACAGAAACGGCATGAAAGCGAAAATAGGGATTTGTGATATTTGCAATACAACATACTCTCACAAAAGTAAATAAATAATAATAATAATAATAATAATAATAGTAATAATAATTTTTCTCTCGCATGAATATGTTAACTTTATTGAAAAATATTAGCAATCTAATTGAAAACAATTTATAATTTTCCAGAACAAATAATTCGGGATCAATCATCTCATATCGATCGGATTATAGCCTAGTTTTTATTAATCCAGTGAGCATTTACTACTTCTTGATTTGCTTTTGTCAATAATTGCTATTTTAATCCTCCCCCTTGCAAGTGACAGAGGTGTTTGTATTTTAGAAATTACTATAAGAAGAGTTTATTTACAAGTAGTATTTTAAAAGAAGGATTATATTATTGCACACTGATGTATCAGTTTACTAGGTTTGTACGATTCTGATGTTTACTGGGTTCATCCATTCAAAGTCCATAGAAAGTGAATGGCGGATCAGTCAATAGCAATTGGTGAAAGAATATAATACACATCACGTGATGTTACTATTAGTTTCAGGCGATATGATCACAAATGGCTTTGTCACAGGTGTGAACTCATGTACTTTACGGAATAAGTATGTATTGAAACAAAGTGCTAATGAGAAATAATTAACGCATGATAAATATCATTCATATTACTTCACGTTTTATTTGCCCTACCATTCAATGAAAATTTCTATGACTTTCGACACAGAGCATTATTGCTTCCTCTAGTGTGAAATGTATCGTAGGATGACGCACAGTAACGCTGGAGGAAAAAGAAAAGAATCTTAAAATTTGGAGAAAAATGTTTCCTCAGAGTATATCCGAAAGCCTTAATAATCTACTTGACAATTTGAACGTTGATGTACAATTTTGTCGACATGGAATTCAATTTAAGGAAAATAGAATTGGTTAATGATCCAAATACAGTAAATATTGTGAATATCTTCGTATGAATCTGGAAGTAAGTCTCTCGTAAGTCATAACATACTTATACATTGGTAAGTACTCGATAATTTCTGTATTTAAATGCACGTGTTAAAAAATTCAGTCAATAAGAACTCATAACGAGACAGTGATAACCAAACTTAGCAGAGGTTCGAGAATGTCTGAATAGTTACTTACTAAGATCACTCTGCGTACGATGGCTAATTTACTATTTTCCCAGCAGTTGGATTTCTTGTAGTATTCCCACGACATTTACAGCGTTTATCCATTTCATGTGTTGTTACCTCTTGGATGACTCGTCGGCGGGCATCCGGAAACCATTGAGTAGTACAACCAATTAGTGTCTCGGTGGTCAATCAAGAAAAAAATTTACTAGACCGGTTTACAGTGCTGCAAATACTTTACAAGTTCTCAGGCTTAAGCTCTCTATTCAAATTGAGAAAAAGTAATTTCTCGTTAATTTTTTTAGAAATGAAAACAAAAAGGAAAATACACCAATGAGACGACCGTTTAATAACCACGTATTAGGAAACTCTAATGTAAATACTACATTCAAATGACAGTACGTTAGTTTTGGACATCAACATTTCATTTAAAAAGAGTAATTTCAAAGAAATTTTAATTATAAAAATTGTATTATATTGAGAAAGGAATAAGATTTTTAGTAACATTTTAATTTAGCAACATTAAATCGGTGAAGTGAAATTAGATAGATAAAATATAAATTTAATAGTGTTTGAATTGCGTTATTTAAAAAATATTTGTAAAAAACTGAGCTAACGACTTCCCATAAATATATATTTACTTACGTTCTGGTTTAAAAACAATTATGGATTTACAAAATATTGGGACGTCTTCAAATTTTTATTAACATTATACTTTCACAATGAAACCTTCTAGGAAAATATGTTGACACCGAACAGATGGTTCTCCCTAGACATTGAAGCAACTCAAAACAGATAAATAAACACATTTACCCGACGGCGTCAGTGCTTTATATACATCTCTGAGGCGTAAATGCGGTTTAGTCTTTATAAGTCACTTCTCTCCCTGTCATTACACCGCCATTAAAACATAAAAGAAACCATTACCACGAGAAAGAAAACTCTGTGCAATGAACTAACAAAAGAAAGGTGTTGCACCAACAACTAAATCTCTTAAATTATGTGAATCCACTTCTCACTGAACAACATAAATATAGCCTACGAACTACTCCCGCAGTTACAACTTCACATTTAAGCAAATTATTAGAGAACACAAGACCATCAAGAAAGCATGCCTTTCCACAATGATTAAACTTACTAGGCAATACTCTTGAACAGCGAATTTATAACGTTTAAACAAACATTTTTGACCATTAATATGATTCGATAAAATAAAATAAAAATGTTTGAAAATAACTTTTAAATGAAATGTCAAGCATTTTTACAATATTATTGGTGTAGTGTAGATAAAGAAATTGCATCACATGAGTATGAATTTACAATGGAAATTAATACCAAATATTCTGAATTAGTCAATAATATAAAATTGAAGTGTTTCTTTTTTCATTTTCAACCCTAATTATTATTATTATTATTATTATTATTATTATTATTATTATTATTATTATTTACAAATGAATTGTGTACTATAGCGTTACAGAATATCATTTACTAGAGGGGGGTATACATTTTGTCCAGAAACAAATAGCACAGACTGGGAGGAGAACCTTTTTTCATAACTATTTTCACCATGTACGAAAACCGAGACCTATTTTTTCTCTAGTGACAAAGCACAGTCTTGTCGTAGTCGACTTTAGCCAGAAGTCTTGTAGTTACAGATTTACAGTTTTAATTTTTCATTTTGCCTGAAATTCAAGAGAACTGCGATCGGTCTGTTTATTCGTGTAATCAACAGAAACTTTCACGAAGCTAGACATCTTTATGAAAGAACTTAAAACATTTAGAACCTTTGTACCGGAGGACATGTCACGAATAGCGTAAAAACGGCATATAATACTCACGTACCTCGCAAGAAAACTCGAAAAGAACTGTCCTTCTCTCGCATGTTCCCATCTATTCGATCGCGTAGCGTCATAAAACTCCAGCACCCAACAACCCCAGTCCCTCAGAGCGTCGTCTTCGATAAGCCACAGGCTGAGAAACGACGGGAAGACGCACTGGTTTGCCGGTGATACAACGTCGTGTACGGAGACCAGCACCGAAGGACAACTGCAGTGCAGCCGCAGACAGCAGGATGAACGCGACCCGCCTCTGCTGGAGACACACTTCGCTGCGGGGACTGCGAAAGAAGGGGTCGGGAAGTTGGTAGACACTAATGTGCGAACGCTGCAAGAGAGCTTTCATTAAAGTCACAGCGGTGAAAATGACAAAGGAAATTATAAATTGAAAATTGGAATAGCGATATGAGCGCCACTATACTCGGCGAGACATTATTTAATGCAATATTTTCAGTTCTTGTAGAAGAAGACATATGTAAAATCATCGTATACTTTGAAGAATAGATATAACAATGATGACTTTCTTTCTAGTACAAGAATCCCTAAAAATAATTAATTAAAGCATGTTAGAGTTACAAATAATATAGTAGATAATACCTTTTATAATTTCAGTTCTCGATAGATAGCGCCATGGGGGAAAGGAAAAATATATATTTACGGAAAGATTTATCACCACGCCGGGTGGCAGATTCCCTATACAACTGTTGTCTCGACCAGCACTTCTTCCAAGACATCTTCACCTTCTTATAGCTTCAAGAAGCTTAATTCCACCTACTACTTTCAGGGACTCTCATTCCTTCCATTGTACTCTCAATTGGGAATGTTAAAATTCTTTTCTCTAATTATATGACCCAGTCGGCTTTCCTTTTTCAGTTCATTTTCGTTCTTTGTTTTGACATCCTTCGGCCATTTTCAAATCTTCGGGTGTCTCAATTCTGTTCTTTCTCTTTCCTGCCGTCGACCCGTTACTTCTGTATAAGGGTGAACATTGCACATAGTATTTGACTATCTTCCAAATAAGTCAAATCACTTAAATTGGAAGGTGTACCAATAAAAACAATTAATCGTGGAGTATTGTTACCTGTAGAAAGAACAAATTCACGCCGCGTCGTTTAATTTGGATGTTTCCGTATTAGAATTGTTCTTAAAACTGAACTGTTAGTGATATTCTGGGGACCGAAAGGTCGAGAATGTGGTAATTCTTTTATCATGAAGTCACTTCCAAAACCTTAACGAACGAGTGTAAATGATGGCAATACGAGCAAATTCGTATAATGATGATGAAAAGTCAAAGGCTTCGGCGACCAGAGTTTTGGGAGTGCTCTTAGTTGCCCGGGTGAGGCCGCGTCGAAAGCTGTGATGCTGACGTTTCGACCACCTTGCATCATCCAACACAACGCATCATCAACCAAGTTAATCCTCAGGAGACACACCTAACGCTGGGGAGCGGAAGAAGGGCGAAAGTCAGCATCACCACCTTCAGCGCGGCTTCATCCGGGGAGCCAAGAACAATCACATGCAATAATAATAGTATGCTAAGAATGACAATAGAACAATTGTGGAATGATAAGCATGGGAGAACTGCGAGAAAACCTTCCGCAAGTCCTCCAGAAATTCCACATGGGTCGACCGGATTTGCTCCTCTGGTCTCCGGAGGCGGAAGGTTTGGAGTCCGACCGCTACAACATGGGTCGCCCAAGAATATGGTTTCACAGACATCTTGCCAGCAACGGAGGTAGGCGGCAACGTAGGCGGTGGAGGCGGAAGTCGAAGGGTGACGGGGCGGAGCGGCTCGGCCGGCGGCGCGGCGGCGAAGACAGACGACTCCTCTCGGGGCGATCTCTCATTCAGTCAATGGCGTCCCTAACGAACGCAGCGTCGGCGGCTCTGGTGGCGGCGGCAGCGGCAACGTCGACGGCGGCCAAGCGCGTAATCAGATACGCAGCGGAGGCGCTCTCCGGCCGACGCAGCTCGCGCCGCCACCACCGCCTCCACCACCGCCGCCCGCCGCCGCCGCCGCCGCCGCTCACGCCGCGAGCTCGCGCCGCTCCCGTAATGAAGAAACCAGATACTTATCCTTCGCGCACAGACCATTGCCGCCGCCGCCGCCATCGTCGTCGTAACCGACGCCGCCGATGGTTTAACTGAGAGACAGAGAAAACTATTAGCCAGTCAAAACGCCATCAGGGTCTTCGGGGAAGCCGCCAGTCACTGCGAAGAAAGCGGCGGAGGCTCAGGTGATGGGAACGCGCATGGTAGTGGTCGTGACGGAGGTGGCGGTGATTGTGATGCCCCACATGCTCATGGAGGTCGAAGATGACGGCAGCGATGACATGATGGTGCCGAAGTGTTTGTGACCATAGAGCTGAGGGAAATTCTAACGTGGAATTGGATGATTAAGTCGACGGGGGTGGAACTACAATATTGGAAACGATTTCGAGAGCGACAGTCGAGAGCAGGCAGTGACGACGGAGGGGGCTGTAGCCTGGGCGGTGGAACCGACGCAGACTCCGGCGGCTGTTGCAACACGCAGCGACCCGCTGAAGCCTCCGCCGCCGCCCCTCGCTGCGGGCGCCGCCCCCTCCTGCGTCTCCTTGGCGGTGGTGGCGACGGCGGCGGCCTGGGAACGAACAAGCGTCCGTCTGCGCAGGGTGGGTCGCCGTATCGCAGAGCATCTTCGCACGACTGCGGAGAATTGAAACCGCTCTCCGTTATGACTGTCATTACCGCACATTTGTATGAGTGTGTTTATCTACCCCCTTTATAAATTATGTATCGGCGCGGGCGGAGGGGTCGAGGGGGCGGGCGGCGGCGGGGAGAGGGCGGTGGCGGGCGGGGACGGGGAGTGGGTGGGTCGCGGGAAGCCTTCGTGCCCCGAGGGGGACGCGCCAGCGCGCCCTCTTTGCACAACGTCGCGCTGCGTGCGAGAGCGGCGCGGGGGCGGGGCCGGGTCAGCGGCGGGTGGCTGTCGTCACGCAGAACGAGGGCGGAGGGCACGTTCCAGAGGTGACACTGCGCGGGGTTGAATTTCACACAGCATGTGACAACGTTGTCTTTCGGGGTCAGAAATGAATGTTACTCGAAGCTTTGTATTTTGATTTATAAATAACAGTTTAACAAAATTATTAAATTTCAATAATTATTGACTACTGCAAAGTACACCTAATATCTCTTAAGTACACCTATCACTATGGACATTCAACTGACGACATTATACTGACGATTTATAATAATCGTACTTTCAATTTATAACTAATAATTTAACAAAATTGTTAAATTTCAATATTAATTAATTACTGTAAAGTACCCCTAATCTATCTTAACTTCATCTATTACTAAAAACTGACGATATGATACTGATCGTTTCAAATGTAATTGCGTGTGAAATTTCAGTTCTTTCACACACGTTTTACCGTTGTGGGCGAAAGAAAATAGTTCACGAAAATTGACTCATTGCTTGAATAGAAAATGTGCCATAATTCTGTTTATCAATAGCTTTACAAAATCGTTTACACTTAATTAATTACTGGTTTTATATACATATATTTTGGTGAATTTAATTAATTAAAATAATACTTTTTTTATTTTAACCTGTTATAATATCGGATACATTAACGTGACTATGAAGATACATTTTTTGCCTTGTTGCAGTTAAAATATTCTGATTATTCTATTTCTGACATTTAACGTTACTATTTTCCGGAAAGAAAGAAATGTATCTTTTGACTTAACCACAGGTAATACTGTGGTACAATTACGGGACTGTGAATCATCCATTGTTAGTGGAATGGTAGATGCTAAGTAGCGAAATTCATAATTCGTTCGCTTTTACAGACAATTCAAATCTTCCAGTCTCGTTAACACCGAAATGAAATCGCGCCTCCAATCCATTGCATCGAATCGTGAGCTTTCTTTACGTCTGACCGGGGCAATTATAATTTCCCTTTCCTCCCGCTTACTCCGTTGCATTCTCATTATGGCGCTGGAAGTTGCTCTGTAGATTATTGGAAAGCTGCTTCGGCGAAGCGATAACACTCAAATTCGTTCCACGGGGCCGTGTTCACGCTACGTAAAAAAGAAATCGCGTATCTGTAACACGAAGAAGGCGGCAGAGCGGGCGGGCGCGAGGGAAAGAGAAGGCGAGCGGCGGAGAGTGGGATCGAGGGAGAGTCCTCGACGCCCTAGCCGAGCGCAGTTGGGCAACGGCGGGTGGAGTCGCAGCGCTTGGGAGGGCGGAGTACACGCGGGCGGCCCGGCGCAGTGCCAGGGTTCGATTCCTCGGAGCGCCGTTCTCCTCGCGGCGTTCCGCGAAGTGGGGAACACGCCCCTGGGGCGGAGGGGGCCGCAGAGGCGACGGTGGCGGCGAAGGCAGAGCAGGGTGGAGGCTGCGACGATAGTGACGGTGGTGGCGGTGACGGAGGAGAAGGCAGATGTGACGGAGGCAGCGGTGGTGGCGGTGGCAGTGGTGAAGGTGATGGCAACGGTGGTGGCGGTCGCGAAGCGGTGGCGAAGTGGCGGTGATAGCGGTGATTGAGATGGCGACGGTGATGATGGAGGTGGAGGTGGAGGCGGTGGCCTGGTGGCGGGGTGGCAGGGGTAGAGGGGTAGCGGGGTGGCGGGCTAGCAAGGTGGCGGGGTGGTGGGGTGATGGCGGCGGAGACGACGGTGGCGGCGGCAGTGAGTGCGGCGGTGGCGGCGGTGGCGGCGGCGGCGCAACCTCGGCTGGAATCCGCGGAACGCTTCCCACGGCGCAACCCATTAAACAGATGAAGCGCGCGGCGCGGCGCTCCGGAGAGCGGCTGGTGCTTTACGGGCGGAGGCCGTGAGTCAGCGGGCCACGGGAATGGGCGAGAGTGAACGGCGGATGGGAGAACGGGGCAGCGAGAGGACTGGCGTGAGATTGAACGAGTGGGCGAGGGAGCGGGTTGGTGAGGGAATGGATGAAAGAAGGGATGGGTGGGCTAAGGGAAGAGTGGACGAAAGGATGGGTGGACGAGGGGACGCATGGGCGATGAGTTGGGTGGGCGAAAGGACGGGAGAGTGAAGGGACGGATGGGCGATGTGGAGACGGGTGGGAGAAGGAATGATCAAAGGGACCTGCAAATGATAGATTGGGTGGGAGAGAGGTCGGGTATTTAATAAGCAAGAAGGGGTGAAAAACAAACGAAAGCATAGATGGAAATTTTACATAATATTATTTTATTGCTTTGCATAATATGTTTTTTCTAATTGCGAATTCATTAATCTTTATCACATAATTAATGATTTAAAACGTATGTACTAAAATAGTTTCAAATTGCCAGATATTTTGCATTAATAAAATGAAATAACATTTTTTTAACAATCACTTTTCCTTAATTTGTTTGTTGGAAAACTCGCGATGTGTTCATAAGCCATAACGGATGGGGAAAGGAGCATTCAGAATATTTATGTACAAAATAATTTATAGACCGATAAAGACCGACTATTTAAGAGGCAATGCATGATGTTTTAATGATATAATACATCCATGAAATAGTAATTATATTTGTCAGCTCAAATATTGAATGCATTATTTTAGTATTCACATATATTTAATAAACAAAAATGTCAGCATTTTTTATTTTGGTACATGCAGTATTATTTAGGGCACAAACTTCTTAAGTTAAATAATGAAACATAATAGAGTTAAATTTGCTCTTGGCTCTAAGTGCTGGACAAGTATAGAAAATACTGGAAGAAGAGAAATTGGCGATAACGCATAATTTGCGTTGAGCACAGTGTGATGCAGGAATGTCGAAAAGGAAGTGGTCGCTGTTGGTGTGGGTTGACAGCTCTGGGTTGTGAGCTGTGACATGTGAGCTGTGAGCGTGGGCTAAGAGCTGCGAGTTGGGAGCTGTGGGCGTGGACTAAGAGCTGCGAGTTGTGAGCTGTGAGCTGTGAGTAGTGAGTTGTGAGCAGTGAGTTGTGAGCTGTGAGTTGTGAGCTGTGAGTTGTGAGCTGTGAGCTGTGAGTTGTGAGCTGTGAGTTGTGAGCTGTGAGTTGTGAGCTGTGAGTTGTGAGCTGTGAGCTGTGGGCTGTGAGTTGTGGGCTGTGAGTTGTGGGCTGTGAGTTGTGGCTGTGAGTTGTGGGCTGTGAGTTGTGGGCTGTGAGTTGTGGGCTATGAGTTGTGGGCTATGAGTTGTGGGCTGTGAGTTGTGGGCTGTATGCTTAGTGCTGTGAGCTGTGAGCTGTGGGAGTGGGAGCTGTGAGCTGTGAGAGTGAACTGTGAACTGTGGGAGTGGGCTGTGAGCTGTGGGCGTGGGGCAGTGGGTGGGCGCCCGCCGCGAGGTGTCGACCCAGTTGCCGAGCAGACGCGGCCCGCGCCTGGGGCGCCCGGTGCCGCCGCGCCGGCACATCCCATCGTTAGACGGCGCAGATAGCCGCGGACAATGCGACTGTCGCGAAACACGGCTCACCAGGAACGAGGTTGAGGCTGTGGGTAAGCTTCGAGGGAAGGGGAGCAATTTGTTCAGATATGATCCTTTTAAGGGCTGCGCTTTGAAGCACCCGATTTCTCATGACTCAGCCTTAGCGTTGGCAAAATATACATCAATTTCTTGACGGGGGAGAGACGTATATCTACTAGAGAGCCTGTGATGACACTTTGGTTACTCTCCTTTGGTAAGGCTCCGAATACTTTAGTTCGGAGAAAGTTCGGAGATGAAATGTTTCAGATTTCAAGAGGAGTTGAAATGCAATCTGACTTCGTGTTTTCTTCTCTTTTAGAAAAATAATGATTTGCACAAGTACTGGTTAAAAATGGTACCTTCCTCTCAACGTTATTTTCATTGTGGGGAGAATTCTAGTTCCAATACACTAGCAGTTAAGCTTTGGCAAAAGTGACACACAAGTCATAGTATCAATCTATCACGAAATTCTACCACTTTACAAGTTCATAATCAGATACAAGAATTTGCATAGAGCCTCTTATTATTTCAAATATGCCGGTTTAACAGTGCCATGCCAATATACAAAAAAATGAAATTACCTTTTTTTTACTATTACGTTGTTGGGTATAACAAATTTTTGTGTCAATCCTTGTATCATCTATGAACAGATGTTTAGTAAGAAAAACACAAAATGAAAATCATCCTCTTAAACAGTAATATATACGAAAGCCGAGAATTTTCTGATAATTTTTTTCCATTACCATTCAATTAAACTGCTTTTATAGATATAATTTTCATAAAATAAAATGTCGACCAAACAATGAAGATGTTACATTAAAAAGAAGGATATGTGAATTATGTTCATCCTTGGGAATTGATTGACAGTTATTGGCTTCTCATAATGACAAACTTCGCGTCTCTTCACCGCCACGTAGTTGAACATCTCGAGAGGATTTACAGCGCTAGTGGCAAGCATGAAATTTATGTTTTTGCAGGATCCAATTCTCGTCAGCCTGGAAGGGAAAGGAATCAAACAATCTTCAAGAAGAAAAAATACGTATAGAATATTGCTTATAATATTTGCTTCACTCTAAAGCGATGATCAAAAGGAGAATGCATAGGAGCATTGACTCATTTATCGTCAATATTGGCATGATCGTATGTGGAAATAAAATATTTTCGCATTAAATGTCTGCACCCTACTCGTACTGTTTACCTTCCCCTCGTCAGCCGTCCAATAATTTAAAAGCACTTTTAGCTTTCCGCCTTTCATATCGCTTCCATATTCATGACTCTCATTTTCCCACGCTCGTTCTTGAGATTCTTAAACTCACCACTAGCTTCGTCATTTCTGCAGTTACCTAATAATCCTATTAGTTCCAATGAACGATTGCGAGAACATTGTTTGCGAATCATTCACTTTTCAGCTGCCTGACAGTAATCCCAGAACTTTAACGATTCGGGCGCATGACAACGAAAAGAAACGAGTTTCCGAAGCAGTCGTTAGAGCAGGGGGAACGTCCAGAGAGTAAAGAAACAATGTTCTGTGGTTAGATAGGTGTCTGATGGTTAGCAGGAGAAGTAGGAAGGCAGAGAGGTAGGTAAGAGTTATAGAGGATGAGTGGTGGATGAGGGGGTTGATAAAAAGGGGCGATAAGAGGATGGGATGGTAGTCTTTTGAGTCAGTAGGCGGGACTTAGAGATCAAGGAGGGACTTTAAGACGTATGGGTGGGAAGTGGCAAGCCGTAGTCGCTTGAGAAGGCGTGGTGGGGCGAGGTAAGGCAAGGCTAGGCGACTGAGAATGAGGGAGGGAGGGCTGGACTGGTGGAGGAGTGGGCGGGTGGGATATTAGGTGGGCGGGAGGGCGATTTAGGGGTTGAGCGGACAGGAGGATGCGGAACGAGTCGCCGCTGCAGGTAACGCCGCCGACGGCACGACCTGATCCTCCGATTCGCAAATTACTTTCTCTGTCAGGCGGCCAACGTCGCTTTTTGACAAACTTTCTCTCCGAGGAGACCTCCCATCGCGTCCCGGGCCCTTCCGCGCCTACTAAGCCCGATGATGGAGTCCCGGCTTCGCAACCGGACGGTAATTAGAATCGTCGAAACCCCCGCCCGCCGCATTGTGCCTCCCAATCTTTTCCTGATACGGCGCCAAGAAGATGAGAGCGCCGATGCGGAATGGTTTTCTGACACGGCATAAAAACACACTTTGCATCGGGCTGTCATTATCTCGTTTCGTAATTCGCTTTCTGATACTTTCTGTTTTCATGTCACAGTCGTTTACAGTGCTTCTTCTTTATGTTTTCTCAAGAACTTTCCTTCTCTCAGTGACCTCAGAAATTGTACGCGATGTCAGTTATTACGTGTAACTGTCAGTGCTGCCCAGCGCAGCAACCTCTTGGGGCCAGTAACCACTCCGCAGCCTCATTATTTTCGTGCCCAGCTCAGACATGAACAGAAAAGTATTATTAACTTCCTCGCGTTACCACCCGTTGAAGTCTCCATAAACTTGGTCGAGGACCCTGCTGTTTGGAAGGGCCTTAATGAGTTTCCGCAGCCTCCGCAGAATATCTACGATGTAGTGGAAGGTAGTAGCTTGTATTTCCAGCCTCTCATTAGAATTTCAGGCCTGGACCGGCAACTATGTCCTGCGCAGAGGCGAATTCACTGCACGAAAGACATCGGGATGAAGCGCGAGGAGAAAAGAATTAAAAAGAAAAAAATATGAGAAACGAAGAAAGATTAATATCCAGTAACCAAACAGGTAGAATTTTCCGAGAGCAAGCAGAAGACGAGTTAAAATGACATCGAAAGAGAATAAAATCTTGGCTCAGAAGAACAGAAAAGTAAACAAAATAGGAAAAATAAAGTAAAGTTGACGAAAAAAGAGAAGGAATGAATTATGCAGGAAGTTCAAGACAACAAAAGTATTTCATTGAAAGAAGGGGGAGATTAAAAACAAGTAAGAAGCAACTGAAAGTTGTCAATTATTAAATTATCAGGTGAAAGAGAGGTAGGGCTGCGAAGAAGGGGGAAAACACATTGGCATACAGTAATGTAGGTGTGATCGGAATGCAAAGATGAAAGTGAATGAAAAGGCGAAAGTGAAGGCAAAAATGAAGGTGAAGGAGATGGAAGAAAAATAAGAAAAAAGAAAAAGGTGTTAGAAAAAAGAATAGGCGGAGGAAGAATTACAGAAGAGGCGGAGACGAAGGCGAAAGGGAGGCGACGAGTGAAACGTGGGAATTAGAGACGGCGAGGGAGGCGAAAGCGAAGACGATGGCGGAGGGAAGATGTGAGGCTAAGATGTAGGAGGAGGGAAGTGGAGACGAGGAGAAGGGGAAAGCGGAGGAGGAGGAGGTTGGGCGGTGGTGATAATAATAGTGGTGGTGGAAACGAAGGCGAAGGCGGAGGCAGAGGTAGTGGCAGAAATAGAGACAGAGACTGGGAGCGGGACGAAGGAAAAGACGACGGAGGCAAAGAGAGCCTCAGAAAGCCTTGGCGGGGAGAACGACGGTGGCGGAGACGAGGAGGAAGACGGGAGCAGAGGCAGCAACGGAGGCGTCACCCTGGCTAGCGGGCCTCTGCGCGCCGCGCCGTCTCGTCTTCGCCCCCGACTTTTTGCGCTCGCGCGCGCCCCGGCGCGTGAAAGGATCTGCCATTAATGGCAGGAGGGCGGGCGCGCGGTTATCTCGGCCCCGATGCAGGCAAATTAGCTACGCGTCTGATGGATGCGCCTCCTGCCGCGCGCCCGAGACCCAGGCGCCATGTTTTATTCATCTGCGCTTCAGCTGAGAAAGAGGATTTTATGAACCGCGAGCGGGCAGTAAATACCATTTACATACAGGCAGCCACGCAGACGCGGGACCAGCGCCCGGAATCGCCGCTGGACGAGGGCTAGCGAGGAGCACCAAGAAAAGCATGGTCAAGGGAACGAGAAGAGGAAAAAAAGGACGGTGGATCGCGGAGGACAGATGAATGAAAGGCAGAATGTTGTCAGTGATGACTGATGATGAGAAATTGCAATGTGAAATAAATGAGTGAGTAACATGAAAAAGAAGAATACGAAAAGGAAAACGAAGTTATATAAGAAGCAACGATCACTTAGAATCAAGAAAGAAGAGGTGAAGGGGACGTTGAGTAAGTGACAAAACGATAAAACAAGGAGACAATATTGAAGAGGTAACAATCCCCTCTAAATAAGTCGGAATCCAGTGAAATATTATTCACTAAGAAGGTGAAAAATAGATAAAGTTATCAGGAAAAAGTTGTAAAGATAGTTGTAAAGAACACACGAGACTTATGTATAAGAATATTGTAATTTTAACAAATCAGCGAGAAAACGTTTGTGTAAAGAAAATGCGGTAGGAAGTTGCGATACGGAAGTTTCTGCAATACAAGTTTTAAAAAAGACTTAAAAAGATAGAAATGAAATGAGCAAGTCTAAACAGACTAAGTAAGTCTAGGTAATAAAAGAAGACAACATTAAATGACAGTGTGTCAAAAGAGCGTAGAGTAGGAAGAAACTGATTCGCAGTCGGCCTGGCCACCGCGAGTAGTGAGGAGTGGCAAGCTGGAGCAAAGGCGGGGGCGGCAGAAGACGGCCAGCACAATACAGGGCGTCGCGACGGCGACACCGCCGCCACCGCCGCCGCCGCCACCACCGCCGCCGCCGCCGCCGCCGCCGCCGCCGCCACCGCCACCGCCACCACCGCCGCCGCCACCGCCACCGCCGCCACCGCCGCCACCGCAGCCACCGCCGCCGCCACCACCACCGCCGCCACCGCCGCCACCGCCGCCACCGCCGCCACCGCCGCCACCGCCGCCACCACCGTCGCCGCCTTCGCCTCCTCCACCGCCTCCGTCGCCGCGCACCGGAATGGGCACGGACGCGCGGGCGGGCAGGCAGGCGGGCGGGTGAGGGAACCTGTTATGTAGATCGCCCTGCGACACCGAGGCGCGCCCCGCTGGCCTGCGACGGCGGCGGCGGCGCCGGGCGCACCGCGGGCCGCTGCCCTCGCGCCCGCGAGAGAGCGAGCGAGAGGGAGAGTGGCCCGGCATCGCGTTCTAATTCCACCCAAGGCGCCATCCACAAATGACATCACTCGCCGAGGGACTGGTACGGCGACGGAACCGACGTGACGGGGCGGGGCCGGACGCGCTCGTGAGGTCGGTGGACACTTGCGTTTTGTTGCGTTGCAAGTGTTTGCAAAAAGGGTTCGGGATGGTGAAGGCTTGGAGTTTGTGAGATACCGTCTGTGATTAGATTTGAGCATCAGGAAGAGACGGTAAAATAGCGTGTTTCTTGTTTTTCTCAGATGATGCGACTATGTTTTATTTGCGGTCTGGTACTTTTTATGAAGATACGGCTACGTCACTTTCCCTTTCTTCAAATTACCTCCAAACGTGAATGATTTATAAGACTCATCTTCTTTAGAATAAGAAATAGAAAATTTAATTTTGATTGTACGAGAACAATAAAATTGAACTTAATGTTCCCAGACGTTCAGTATTCCGCATGTATTGTCAAAACTTTTTTTAAGTTTAGTGAATGAGCCAAGTTGTATTCTCGAAACTCTCGGCTGTTTCTGTAGAATTCGTAATTGATTCAGTGAGCATAATTTCATTCATGCCATATCCAATCTACTATGAATGTAACACAATGAATGCAGTACAACGAATGCAAATGCTTCACCTACTTTTAGTTGCTCAACATCCAGTAGTCAATGGCCGGTTCCTTTATTTACTAACATTTCCAAGCTTTGCAGTAGTGAAAGAGCTCGGCACCTGCTGTTAGGAGACCATTCTTTGCCATTGCATGCTCAACACAAAAGCCAATTAGACAGGCTTTATTTATCTCTAAAAATATATCGCTAACCAATTAATGATAGATTAAATAAAAAGAAATAAGGGATGTAGATATAAACGAAACGAAATATGTTTATTCGTACTCAAAAGCTTAGAATAAATACTTTGTTGCTAGCAACTCTGACTTCAGTAAGTACAGCATCAGGTTAATAATATTTTGTTTAGCTACCGATTTACTGAAAATCTACAAAATGTAAAGATCGAATAGAATAATTACATATTCAATTTCTGAAAATTGATTGAGACAATAGGCTCATAATTTCATAGTTTTCAAGTATTCATAAATTCACAATAATAAAGTGAACATGCGACCTATGTAATTGTTAATGTACTGAACGGGAATACTTCACTTATATTTTAGAACTCTAAAGTTTGACACATACTACGTATATGAAAGTTCTTTGACTAACGCTCCCTATTATTACAAACTAGTAGTCCATATTCTTCATAATCGTAAAATCGTGTAAAGTTGAAAAATTCATTCTACGTATTCAGTACAGGGAACAATACACCCCCAGAACAAATTATTGATACCAACTTAATCGGACAGATATATCAACGACGTTCTCTATTCACTTCAATGGCATGCCATGCTAGATGCATATTATCAGACTAATTACAATTTTTTTTCTCCAGGAACAAGAAACTATCACATCCTAAGAGATTTGCCATTTTATATCATATTCTGAAAAGAAATGTGTGGATCACATATCTTCAATCTGAAAAGAAGTTCACAGTTGTTTGTATTGTTCCATAATATGAAACATAAATAAAATCTGTTGTTACTTAATGATGTGAAGCTGATTATTACATAAGTAAGATGTTCTACAATTTATGATTCATATCAAAACTTGCAAATAAATGTTGGCGATGATTTTAATCTTACCCTGGCCCAATAGGGTAATTTAAGATTGATGAAAATTTCAAATGACAATTTTATCAAGTGATTAATTACCATTGCTTTCTCTCTTCTACTTATGTTTACAAATAGTAAACTACGCATGAACTCATTGGCACACTTAATGATTTTAACTTCAATTTCTATCACAAAATACTAATCTATTGTGATATACTAAAAGACCTCACGACATTTTTGTCATGAAAATCACGAGAAGAAAGAGATATATTTGGACATTCAGAACCAAAGAGTAGACGTTGTCAAGGCGACGCGTCAACAAACGTAGGGATTCTTTGCTATATATCAATGATATTAAACACATCTCTCCAAGGCCTAATCGTAATGAGACGGAATAATCGTGAAGGAGGCATTGAGAATTCGTGCTTGGGGGAGAAAGAAGCTTTCAAGCTTGTCTTATGATAGCCAGCGAGCTGAACACGTCGAACGACGATGGTACGTGGAAATTTTAGTTGTTATCGGGATTTAAGTTATCGGGAAAAAGGACTTTGAGGCGACCTTTTGGAGGTTCATGCTTTTAAAGCAACGTAGTATTATTCAAGTTCAAAATATTATTCAAAATCTTAACGGAGAATTTTCTGTTTTGGGGTGAATTCATTTCAGGGGTTTGATTTAAGTAGAATTCGTAATACTAAATGGTTTAGATAGAGTAGCTTCGTAGCTGGGTAAAGGATATTAATAACATCAGTAGATGATAATAGCAGTCGCGCATAGCGTTCCACACGGAACCGAAATTAGGGCCAGTCTCGGCGCAATATATCGAAGGTTTTAAGAAATTAATCGAATAGAGATATCAAGGGCCTTCAAAATTTAGACGGACCATCGGAGACGTCACTTGGATTGCACGGGAAACCATCCGAGAAGACCCATTCGAGAAACATCGTAAGCTTACGAACTTTCTATATCAAAAACCGTACGGTACAATCCATAATCAAAGAACATTTCAATTCAAGTAATGAGATCTCGCATATTGTAAATTAGCGATAATAAATGTTAATTGTTATCGTTTTCTAAAAGAGAAAAGGCTGAGAATTCATTTCAGTTGTCATCAATTCGACAGTAAGTTTTATCTTACAGAGAAATTCCAGTGATCGTGATTCTGTACAGAATCACTCGTACATATACAACAAGTAAGGAAAGTTGTATGTCAGAACCCACGAATGTAAATGAAAGTGATCCAATAATATTCAAAAACAAAAAGAGTGAACAGTATTAGTTAATATTAAAAAAGTAAAGGAGCCTTGCACTATATATCAGAAAAGCCTCTAGCACGCAACACTCACCGTGCTGGATGCGCGGATTGACATGAAATTTTACCAGCTTGTTCAGCGCCTTTCAAACCCTACATACAAATTACGCTACGCTACACGTCTGATTGTGTTTTTTCCTATCCAAGTATCTCCCGCCAGTAGGTCACTCCCTCCCACCTGAGGTAAGCCCTATGCTCTCGACTGGTCTCCGGTGATTTGCGTTAGTGTACTGCGCCGGGATTTGCCTGGTATTTGGAGAAACCAAGGAAAACTATCGAGCAGAGCAGCCGGCCGATAGAATTCTCCTGCAGACAGCGGTTTAATTCGACTTAGCTATCTAGCTAGTGACGGAAATCCTGCCACCATTGTGACTCAAATCCTTGGACCCTCCAGGTCAGAGGCACTACAGTGACATCAGTGAGCCTCTTTAGCCGGTTAATTGACTTTTCATCAGTAAGGACGCGATTATCCAATCGGGAGCTTCAATAAAATAAACAATATTTTAAACATCTCCTCCCATTTCATAACCGCATTCCAGCTGATCACTTTCAGTTTTCCTTACATTTTAATCGAGTAATCAATTTAATTCAATTCAATGATCCATTATTTTACTTAATGAGGTTCAGGCCGTCGGGCCTACTTTTCCTCCTAGCCACGCGAATTTTACTACGATACGTCTGCCAGCTAGCAGCGCCAGTACTCGTATACTAGGGCGACGAAACAAACCATTATAATTTATATCAGAGGGTGTTTTTAGGCTTGAGGATATTTTACATGCAGTAAATCTACAACATGGGACACCCTGCTTTATTTATATCCGAAGCAAGGCGGATTCTTCCGCCCTTAAAAAAATATGGATTCCATCGTATTTGGACTTGCCAACTTATGTACGAGGGTCCTCCAAAAGTAATGCACAACAATTTTTTAAACGTTCAATTATTTTCCATTACTGCCCTATATTTACAGTACGTTGTTCCATCTTTGAGGAACAAAATGTCACCTCTCCACCTTAACTCCGTCTATTTCTACTGCCCCACAACAACTTTGAAAAAGGGCATGTATATCCGCACGGTAGAAGTCTGGGGCAGAACGTCTGAGACACTGTTTAGCACCCTTCACACTGGAGTCATCATCTCCTAGAAAACACTTTTCAGTTGCAGTTCTTTCAATATTCTGTCCATACTCGCTTCTCCTAAACCCACTTTCATTGACAATTCTTTCACGATTACACTTTTATCAGCCAAAATGAGATTGTGAATGAACTGCACATTGTCAGAAAAAATGTGAAGGACGCGGTCTGCCTCTGCGCGGGACATCTTGAGTATATCTCGGGGCGAGGGCGTCTACTTGGCGTCGTATAGATAAATAACTATTGTATTACTTGTAAGGTACATACTTTCCAAATTCTTAATTGTATAACACTGGGAGTACTCTTGTATTATTAATTATTGTATTATTAATATTATTGTTTATTATTATAATTGGTTTTACTATTGTATTACATTTTGAAGATTGTCCAAGGTTATTGTATTTGTAACTTGCCACAGGATAACAGTCCATTTGAAAGATAATAAACTTATTATTATTTACTTGCCATAATTCCCCAGCTAATCTAAAATCCCACGACTAACTTTGTGATCAACAGCATCATCTCCATTCACATTTTTAACCTCTTGTGAATGTTTGTGACTTTATTGTTCTCACAACACGTTGCTACGTAAAGCCAGCAGCAGTCATCTTAAATGAGTGGTACGAGAACAACACATGAGGAAACAGGCTGAAATAAATACGAATTAAAGCGAGAGAATGATTCTACGAAATACGTAAAGAGCAAACACGTAGAAAAGAAAATAAATTAAAAAAAATAATGTACAATTATTTTAGAGTGACCTACGTATAACTGTCCGATCGTTCCACCACCGAATCTCTCGTCGACGTCCGCAGCTGCAGGCGGCGGAGAGCGCGTTGCGGGTGAGGCAAGGGGGCGGCGCGGCGTGGCCGCAGCCTCCCGGCCGCAGCCGCGAGGCTAATTCCCGTGGCGGCTGCCTTACACAACGCAATTAGCGCCGCTCGGCCAGGCCCAGCGCCGGCCATTACCTGCATTGTGCGCAAGGCAAGGCAGGCCCCGCGCGGGCGCCGCACCGCGCAAGGGCGAACAGCCGCGCCCGCACCGCCCGGCGCTCCGGCGGCGGCGGCGGCGGCGGCGGCCGCGGAACAATTTGATATTGTCTGGAAAAGTGAACGGTGCGCGCGCTTACCGGCTGAACGTCGTGTTGCTCCTGCTTGAGGCAAATTTGCAATCGCCCGTCAGCGAGGAACTGCGCCCCCCCCACCGAAAACACGTGAAGGTAGAAAGCAGAAAAACCAGGAAAGAATCGAGGGCTACCGATGAGGGCAGAAAACAGAAAACCAGGAGCGAGGGAATAGCTGAGTCAATGTGTCTAAGCCCCCGATCAATTAGGACCTTGCAAATTATCTCAATTTAAAAAAATGTGAGAAAAATATATGTTCTTATAACTATTAGTGAAAAATAATTATATAATAAAATATCAAAATTATTATCCCTACTACGAGTGTAGACTCGTAAAATAACGCTAACGAAAGATGACGGTTTTGAGCTATTTAAAAGAGACCTCGGACACAAATCTCCGTGTGTTACATCTAGGTTGGAATTACCCAAGATGGATGCACAAAACAGATTAATGGCGAAAAAATTGAGAAGTTTGAGGACTGCGATGTAAGAAAACAGCAAACACAAATTCTACCCGCAAGATATCTGTTGTGATATCCCTTGAGATGGTGCAATCACAAGCAGACAGCAACAATAGAAATCTGTCATATAATAAGAGATGTAAAATAATGTAGTTAACATTTTATTACACTTAACAGGCTCTAATTTACTAAATTACATTATTAGTAGACGAGGCATACACGTACCAATTGTGCATAACTCGGAAACATACCTAAGCACTAAAAAATAGGTTTTCGTGTTTCCAACGTTGTTTTTCTTCAGAAGAAGAAAATACTTTGAGGTTTTATCTAATTTTTTTGAGGTTACTTCTTGATATGGATCGTCAGAAACGTTTGAAGTTTGGTTGCACCACCAAGCTGTTTAACTTTGGAAAGAATAATTTACAAAATGCCATCTTTTGAAAATATTGATATTTTATACAAAACAATCTTGGATATTTTGGTACATTCTATTACATTTTTGTATACTGCGATTCTGCGTACTCTAGCTTTTCAGAAGTAATACTGTAAAAACAAGGCCAATTTCAATCAGTAAATGAATTAAAACCGTGAAACCCGTACAAATAGTCACTTTAATAATGCGGAAAAGTATATTAACATAATTTTATGGTGTTTACAAATGCTTTAACAGTGTAAGTATTTTCTCTTTCAGGCGGCCACCTGTTCCCGAGGTCAGCGACCAGGCACATTTCCTACAATTATCAGTATTTAACGGTCGCCTCTAAGAATTTGGAACTACAAAAGATTAAGAAGAGGTAGAGCTATTGGCATAACTATTCATTCAATATTTTTGCGAGAGAACTCATTGTCAGATTATTAAGAACAGTAACATAGAGACACATCGCAGAGTGACTAATTTATGATATAGAGAGTCGATTTTTTTACATTTATTTCTCATAAGTAATATCACGAGAAGTGCTGTTCTAGCCGGTAAATTCACTACCTCGCTACGCGAGTCGTGATTTTACCGGCTAGCAACAGCACTTCTCGTGATATTTAGTGTGACTATTTCACGAATAAACACATTAGCAGTGATTTGAAAGGATAATTTAAATCACAGGAATTCACGAAAAAGGGAAATATTACTCTAAAATTACAACCGAAAAATGAAAACCTTTCATTCAGCTCCGACTTATCACTGCCTCCTGGAATAACGTAATAATCAAGTAACATTGAATAACAGTTTAATGCAGAAAATGATTTCAAATATGTTTAATTTTATGGTATAAAACTTTCGAAAACAATATAACAAGGCTACTTAAAAGAACATTTATTAAAGCACAATCATTAAAGTTGTAGGAAGTTGTTTTCCAAGTCTTGCCCTTCCGTGGAAGTATTTGAAATGGAAGATGTACAAGATGAATTTAGCAGCGGAATTCGTCGATTTCGAATGTATTGAACACACGTGTGCACTCATTAAAGTATTTTCCTGAATAATTTTTTATGTAACGTTCCACAGTGTTTTGACAGCATATTCTTTGTACTCTTCACCATCTAATCTTCGTATATTAATTACCTAAAATATGTGTATATTCCTCATTTGTAGTTTGTGCTGTCCATTTGTATTTTCTTTCTTCACAAAATTCTTGAAATTGCTTCCACACGCTTTCTTTGTTCCTTTCGCTGTTTTTCGAAACTGAATTTTTAATATAATATTCTATTTCAGAGTTTTAAACATAACCAAAACGTCACATTATATTGATGTCACAAGCTATTTTGGAGGTGAAACAATTGCTATCGTTATCTTAAAAAGGTAAACAAAGGTTTTAGAGCGATAAAAAAAGGTAAACAAGCTGATGGCGATAAACATCTGGGATTGGTTTAATTTGAATATATCTTTGCTTACCATTGGCTACTTACGACGCGGACAGACATGAGTGAAATAGTCATAAGTAATATCACGAGAAGTGCTGTGCTAGCCGGTAAATTCACGACTCGCGTAGCGAGGAGTGAATTTACCGGCTAGCACAGCACTTCGAGTGATATTTAGTGTGACTATTTCACGAATAAACACATTATATGATTTGAAAGGATAATTTAAATCACAGGAATTACGAAAAAGGAAATATTACTTAAAATTACAACCGAAAAATGAAAACCTTTCATTCAGTTCCGACTTATCACTGCCTCCTGGAATAACTTATAATCAAGTAACATTTGAATAACAGTTTAATGCAGAAAATGATTTCAAATATGTTTCAATTTTATGGTAATAAAACTTTCGGAAAACAATTATAACAATGCTACTGACAAGAACATTTATTAAAAGCACAATTATTAAAGTTGTAGGAAGTTGGTCTCCAAGTCTTGGTCTTCCGTAGAAGTATTTGAAATGGAAGATGTACAAGATGAATTAGCAGCGGAATTCGTCAATTTCGAATGGATTGAACACACGTGTGTACTCATTAAAATATTTTCCTGAATAATTTGGTTGTAAACGTTCCACATGTTTGATGGCATACACTTTGTACTCTTCACAATCTAATCTTCGTATATTAATTGCCTAAAACATGTGCACTTTCTTCATTTGTAGTTTGTGCGTCCATTTGTATTTTCTGCCTTGACAAATTCTTGAAATTTCTTTTACACACTTTTTCTGCTCCTTTGGCTGTTTTTCGGCACTGAATCTTGAATAATAGATTCTATTTCAAAGTTTTTAAAACATTACCAAAACCACACATTTTAATATTATGTGATGCACAAGAGCTGTTTTGGAGGTGAAACAATTGCTATTCGTTATCTTAAAAAGGTAAACAAAGGTTTTCACAGCGATAAAAAAAGGTAAATAAGCTGATGGCGATAAACAATTCTGGGATTGGTTTAATTTGAATATATCCCAGACTTACCATTGGCTACTGACACGGACAGACATGAGTGAATAGTCTTTGTAAAATAACAATTCGTATTTGCGCAACGTTTTATGAAACGTAACAACCTATTTCTCAGCTGTGGAATAGTGTTGCCCCGGAAGTCCAAAAGAACAACTTAAACGCGGGATATCGCTTTAAAAACGTCATATCTGTTCGAGTCCCGCCTTGGGTGTGGTTGTTTGTCCCTAGTCTCTCATGTACGTGTTGTCGCGAGGGGCCTGGTGTTCTGCTGACCCCAGATCAGAGGCAGCCTGCAAGGTGTTGGTGTCTAGTGCATAGTCAAATATGTGCAATCATCATTATACACTTTCTAGCATTACGATAAAACAATGAAGCCCACTTTTAAGGAAGTTGAATTTTTGACTATCCGTATATCTCCAGATCTGTATAAAATAACTCTAATTAATTTCTTTGCCACAAATAAGAAATATAGAGTTTGTGCATAATCCAAAACCATGTGGATAAATTATTTTGTGAAGAAAGTTTGAAAAGTAAAAATAGTGAAACTTCTACAAAAAATGTTAGAGAAAATAAACACGCATAATACAACTACTGTTTCGCATCAAGCAACTGGTTATTATCATTTGTATTTCGAAAACTACACTGCCGCTAAACAGCAAGTAGTTTTTAAAATTATAATTCAAAAACTGTATTCTTAATATTTCCGTGTTGTTGACATGTTGATTTAATAGTATTTCTAAAAAATGTTATTAATAATATTTTAAAAATTTACATTCTTGAGCTAAAATATAACTTTGGAAGAATCGATAATAAATGCATTAAACACTTCACTTGTGATTACAAGGGGGATAATAGGGACAATAGTAATGAAGTGACGCAGGACATTTGCAATGAAAAAGGGACAATCCAGACAAAATTGAGATGAGTGTTTACAGCACATCTTGATCAATGGCTTGCGGAACAAGCCTCAGCGCCTAAGCGTTTTTTCGCGAGTTTCACGGATCTAGCGCGATCTTTTTTATACATTTTCCTTGTCTTAGCATCAAGCCTTACTTACACATTCTTCCACTTACTTGCACTACAACTTCCCTAGGTGCCGGGATGCCAGTCGGGAGCTTAGAAGTTGTCCCGGCAGGGGCGATTCGCAGACGCTATATATATATGTACACATGCGAGTTATTTTTTTTACGGCTGTCGCCGCTTCTCGCTTCTCAGTTTCCACCTCTTCCGATCTTCCCAGTCTCCATCTTTGAGACCTCTTGCCTCCATTTCTTCTTGGGTGTCCTTTCTCCAACTTCTTGGTGTTATTCCACGCTTCTTCCGCTCTGGAGGTGTCCATGCCCAGATCTTCTACGCCACCTATTACTTCCCATGCGCTGGAGATGTCCATACCAGTTTAACCGTTTTGTGCCAATTGAATCCAAGATGCTGCTCTCTACATTCATCATCTCTCTTGTCGTTCATTTCTAATATGATCTACTCTGGACACCCGGCAGCACCTTCTCTAATAGTCCATTTCAAGGGCCATCAACCTGCATTTATCCCTTTTGTTCATTGTCCATGTTTCCGCTCCGTAGGTACTTATGCTCTGTGCGATGGTCTTAAAGATATGGGTCTTCTTCCGTTTTGTGATGTTTTTACTCCAGAGAATTGAGTTTAATTGTCTTATCGCTCTCTTTCCCTGTTCTATCTTATTGGAAATGTCATCAGAGCTTCTTCCCTTCGAGGAGAGGGTAACTCCGAGGTATTTAAAGGTTTCATTTCGTTTAATTTTCCCTGTAGCGACGTCCAGATCTCCATATTCATCTCCTGCTACCATATATTCAGTTTTTTTAAGGTTTATAGTGATACCCCATTTTTCATACTCCTCTTGTAATTTGCGAAACATAGTGGGAGATACTCGTTGAACAAATGCCGCAAGCCGCCGGAGAGGTCGGTGCCGGACATCGCCATTCAGCGGGGAAAGATCACCGCCACCTCCAGAGGAAACGACATGCACTACACGTACGGGACATTAGACTGTTGTTGCACCCGAAATCACCAATCAATGAATAAAAAACCTATGTACCTCACGCTCTCGTAACCTGATTAAAGCGGCCACGTCTAACAACGACCAATTACCATCGGAACATTTATGGAATCTTTCTGCTTTCTCAACGAAATCAGACAATAAGTCTCTGAACTAGCAACGCATCTCATTTGTGTGTAAACTACATATTCATCAAGGAAAATACAGACCATATGACTAATGTACAGGGTTCCTGACAGAACAAAGTACAAGATTATCATTCATAAATTTTACTTCCACTCTTTGTAACCTTGCTGTCACCACTTATGAGGCCTCTCACCTTTTTTTTACATTTTTAGGGTAGAATCATTGCAAGTAATAAGAAAAGAATAGCTAGCTGCCCCTAGAAAGGTATAAGGTTGGCTTTTACCGGAAATGGGTTGAAGAAAATCTGGACTGAAAGCCTTGCATGAAGCAATTCAACTGGACAGGCAATCACTAGTTCGGAGAGACAGGTATACGCTACGTCGGAGAGGCACATTGATCCATAAAACAAATGAACTTGAGCAACTGCGTCTTAAAAATACTATTCAAATGTTGGGATGAAATAAAAACCAAATCTTTCAAATATATCGAAATAATTATTTCACATTTCAACAAAACTTTCATTGATATTATTGTAGATAATATTTTTCAGATTCAAGGATGAAAATAACTTTTTAAGAATTATCAAAGTTTACGAGTTTTCTAATCAAGGTCTCTTACTCTCTTAATTATTGATGTTTATTTATTTTACAAATTAAAGATATGTATTTAAAATGCAACAATAGTTCACTTAAACATAATTGGAAATTTCTATAGAAGTTGATTTTATATTTTTTTTATTATTTCTAAGCAATGAATATACTGTAAGTTTAAATCGATTGAAATTACTTAAGGATGATTATTATGCTTTTTTCGTTAATGATAAAAATTAACGTTCGTAACAATGAATGACTACCTAAAACACGGGAGTTTGATTACAAACATTTTAGCAAATGATCCATTCTCTTACTTAGAATTACAATTAATTTCTTGATTAACTGGATAATATCCCATTTTTGATAAAATAACAGTGAAATAATGCAGCGGTTTAAATGTTAGAATGATATTAAACAAATGCATCTTTTGAATTCCAACACATGAGCCTAATCTAATACCACAGCCATATTGGCTCAGGCATTTCCTGTCTTAAACAAAGAATGCCCTCTAAAGCTCGCCCCCCGTAAAAGGAATGCCTCTGCGAGTCTCGAGACGCAGAGCCGACTCGGAAGCCCATTCATCTCATAGTGTTGCCTTCGCGATAGCACGTGCGAGAACACGGGGTGCCGGGCGGGGGCGGGGGCAGGGAAGGGGCGGGGCAGGGTGGGGCGGGTGGAGCGAGGAGGTATGGGAGCGGGGGCGGAGGTGGCCGTCACGCGGAGGCCGACCGCTTGACCGTCGCGTCGCCGCCGCCGCCACCGCCACCGCCTCGCCACCACCACCGCCACCACCGTGTACTTGATATTCAACGCTGGGAGTAAAAGTTTTTCTCTCGCTAGACCTCCGCGCTCCTGTGGCGGCTGTGGAGGGACGCGGTCGGGTGGGAGTGGCATGCGGCTGGCGCTGGGCAGTAAAATAGGAATGACACCGCCGCCGCCGACGAGGACGACGTTGAGACTGGAGCTGCTGCTACCCTCTCCAACATTATCGCCATGGCTGTCAACGTACTGCACACCGCGCTATTCAAACTTCATTTTTTTCAATTTCTAGCATGGAAAAATGGCTGACAAAAATAGTGATTCGCATTTGATCACTCCCAAGAAAGCAAGAATAGAAATGAGTTGCCAAATAAGCAAAACTGATTTCTTTTTGACGTGGAAAGGGATGCCAAATTATTTCATCCCCCCACTGAGCGCGTCATGTTTATCAGCATTAGTGTATTCGTTAATGCCCATGAAAGTCGAATACCAAAGTGCCCCATACTTTGTAACCTATGATCCATTATAAAATAGTGAAGTGACATTTTCTGTGGCGGATACGTCATGTAACTGAATATGACTAAATATGTCACTGGAATGACCCAAATGTTATATGTCATTTCCAGGGTGAAATTGTGAAGATTTCAAAAGTGTTCAGACAAAAGCAAAAATTTGAGACCCTTGATATCTTCTTTGTCGCAAGACTAATGATATCAAGTTGCTTAAACGGAAGCCTCTTCCAATCGACAAGCCCAATTTAACATAACGCATTTAACTTAAGAGATATCAACCCTGAAGAGCCTACTCATCGTGGGTGGGTTTGTAGACAGTGATCGATTCGATAATATCGTCAACGGCGCTACCTCCACCTTCACTTACGTCAACAACTTTGTCACTGCCATTCCGTTTTCCTTGTAATGTGGTATGGTGAGTGGCATCCGTTTCTGCGTTTGCCGTAATAGTCACTTGTCAAAGTCGTTTTTGCTTGCATTTTGTTATTAACAATTATCTTTGATATTGTATCGAGTCATTTGTCCACTTTGTTTCATTTAAGTTCAAATTCATTGCAGTTTTGTACTTGGTCGTATCATTATCTTTACGCGATCAGCAAAGTGTAATATGGAAATTGTTTTAGGCATTGTTGTAAAATTGCCTTTCGGGAGTCGTTGGGTTAGATTCGAACCAATGGATGCCCCCAGAAAAGAATCTCTCTCTATGTTGCAAGAAATATTTGCAAGCGAGTACAGCAAAAATAACAGGCTTACTTTTATACCCATCAAGTTCGAAGGTTCGAAAATATACGACAGAGAAAACGCCCGTTTGAAGCTGTTGGTGAACTGCGAAGGGAAGTTGGGCAGCAAAGTGATGCCGCGTCAGTACGTTAAATGAATGTTCTGGTGAATCAAGCCTTGGTTATTTTTTTGTGACTACCAAAGTATATAATCAGTGTTATTAACATCATTTTCACTATGGTAATTGAAATAATCTGTTTCTCCACAGAATCGTCGTTTTCATCGATTATGAGTGATCTTCGGTGATTTAATTGCGTTTTGTGCACTTCCATTGCGATGAACAGTATTATCGGTGAAAGAGAGGCAGGGAGCAGGGGGAGAAAGAGATAGTAAATATTGAATTAATGCACCTGTTAAAATTTGCTAACAGAATCAGCTTTAGAGAGTAACTACCAGTGCTGACCTCAAAACGTAACTTTCTAGTACAAAAGAAATGGATAATTAGGCATCACTCAACTACAGGTATTATTTAAACTGTTTTTCGAAATACAGAAATAAGCGCGAAATGTTACATTTCATCAGTTTTGCAAAAATACACATTCATTATTTTCACACAGTTTCACACACTAGTGAAAACTAAAGGCACGCGTAATAAGCGAGTTAAGGAAATAAAAATGTCATTTAAACAACAAACCGGGAGGAACCTTCGAACTCCAATCGGTCTGAATTAGAAAGCCGCAAACCACAACACTGATCTTAGAATTATTATAATTCCTATTGCCACATGAAAAAGATAATTGTGGCTCAACTGCTTGGCAGATACGTTGTAAGGTACACGGTTGTGCTAAAATGTTACAAAAGTCCTAGAAACTATAGAGTTCAGAGATATTTAGCGCGTGCAAAGTGTTTTACAAACGATAATTAATACATAGAAACGCAATAAGTAGAAATAAGAAGCATTAGAGTTGTAAATCTGTGCACACCTCATTGTGAAAGGTGGAATAGGTAACATAAGAAGAGGAAAGGTTTTCTTAGTTGTAAGAAAATGACATCAAGTAAATTACAATATTGCAAAAACGTTAATTATAGTTGATATGGCGATACCATTGTGGATAAAAATCTTGTTTAAAAATGAATAGCTGTTTGCATATAGCATATTTGCTTATATACAATGTAATATTTGCTAAATGTACTCAGTGTAAACAATTTTTCAATACTACGGAGTATTTATGTTTAATTTTGTTCCAAAAAGGTAAATAAGCTAATATTAAAATAAATTAAATCCAAAATACTTTTAATTATTTTTCATACCTAAAACATTTTTTCAAACTTTTTAAACTTGGACGTGCTTTCATAGCACACACGTCTCAATAACTCAATGTTACCTACGATGAGTCCATATACGTCTCTGCGAACTTCCGACCATCTTATTTTAACCCAGAGCTGGCATTGCCGCTGACTCGAGGATCTTAGGTTCGAGTTCCGATGGTGACGGATTAGTGACAGTATTTACTTTAGTAGTCAGGTCCAATTCAGCCGCTGTTTGGAGAATTCTAGCTGCCGGTTGCTCTGATCATAGTTTTCTCTGGTTTCTATGATCAAGACTAGGCGAATGCCGCAGCAGCACCCTAACAACGGGCAACGGACCGCTCGTGATTTTTCCTTCCCCTTCCTTGCCCTATCCTCACCATCTACTTTTGCTCACAATTACATGCGCTACACTTTCGCATATATCGAGAGCTTAGGGCTTGTCTCCGCTTAGGTGTATCCCGCTTGGACGAACAACCTAGAGGGGTAGTCCCCTGCATACGACGTGTATGTCGGCGCCGGATCTCACATTTAGAAAAAGAGGAACACCACCACCATTGGAGATGCCTCCGACTGGTGTCCCGGCATGTGTAGTAGTGTAGTGCATGTTAGTGTGTGTGTGTGTGTGTAATAGGTGAGGAAAGGACAAAGAAGAGGAAGGAAGGTCGCGCGCGGTCCGTTCCGTGGCCCGTTTGTTCCCCCTCCAGACAGCGACTGAATTCGACCTAGCTGACAAGCTCATGTCGAAAATCCTACCGCCGTTGGGACTCTAACCTCGGATCTACCGGTCAGAGGAACTGCAGTGACATCACTGAGCCACCTCTCCCGGTCCCGTGAAGGTGCTGCACCGCGTTCTCATCCGGCGCGCTGCGTTGTTGCAGCATGAAAAATCCGCCGCGCTGTGGAACAGACGGCCGGCGTCGGCGCCGCGTGTCGCACGACGGGGGGCGACGGACGCGACCGCCACCTGCATTGTGTGCGGGAACGCGTGCGCGCGCCATTCGCCTCCAGTCACACGGCCGTGACTTCCTCGTCGCCGCCGCAGCGCCGCCGCCGAGAGTAGCCGACCAGTAGCCTGGCAGACCAGCCCTGAGGAGGACTACGATAAGATGATCGAAACGTGGGCAACAGCCTTCGACGCAGCGTCTCTCGGATAGCAAAGATCATTCACATTAGCCGACCCGAGGTTACTGAGGGCTGGGAAAAGTGACCAGCCTGAACCAAGTAGCGCAGGGCTGCTCAAATGCAAGAACTGGGGCTAGAATGCTCACGATTGGCTAGAATGCCCAGTTAATCGCTGGCCATAGTACACCAAGTGTGCCGCCCGATTGAACAGCCCTGATAAAGTGTATTATTTGGCCTAGCAAGACCCTAGAACAGTTTCCTTTCCAGGAATGGGATAGATAGCGACGAACTTACATATAAGTACATCTAAGATGATAAAATGTTGCATTAAAGAATATTTTGATCTGTTTAAGTATGGCGATACGCATTGCGCAAAAGCAAATTATTGCAAGGGTCACACGTCAACTTCTATTAACGGAAAACAGGATATACTGTACCATAAGTTTCTCGAATTATCAATCAAGGAGACGCTCGATCCACGATTAACGTACTGAAACCTCTAATTTATTTTGTCTCGGGGGTAACTTTTCTGGATGTAGGGATCGGGGGCTCATTATAGACAATAAATAACATGTGGAGCAATTCACTTCTCATAGAACTGATACATTAGCCAGTAATGTGCATACCATATCATTATAAAAATACGCATGAAACACTGACCAAGTATACACTTGAAAACAAATAAAAGTAGGTGTGAGCCCTCTTTCACAACAAAAAGAAGAGCTTGACAAGAATCTTTTAGTCAAGCAAACAACAACACTCAGTATTAGGGCAATCTATCACTAGAAATAAAACTTTCCAATTTTAATGTCTAATTTAAAGCACAAATATAATTCTCTCAAAACTAATTAATTTGATAAAGGTTAAAAATAGCTGTGACAATGTTTCTTACTTCTACAATTTCATTATACAAACACATATAGTACACTGCTAATTGCCCATAATATACATGAACAATTGAACTGGATAAGTTAATCTGAGGAGCATGTACTTAAAATATTTACACCTATTTACACAAATATATAGTGACAAATTAACACTGAAACGCTTTTTGGCTCTCTGATAAAATCTATTACTATAACATTACAACATGTTTAAAGCATCATCTAAAGTCAACAAGATTCAAAATAAATTAAATATTATTCATTCAAAACAAAAAACAAATTCAACAAAAAATGTAAATCCTTTTTATACATACATGGCAGTACCTCTCAACACAATGAGAAAAGAAAAAAGAAAAACCACAATTAAGAAGCCTTCATTCCCAATAATGTCAAAACCTGTTGTAATCTATAGTCCCTTTGAACAAACACCTGCACTCTTGCAAACTAAAAGTCCACTAAAGGAGTCTCGTTAAAGCAATGTTTGCACACTTGATGAATCCTTATGACCCCTTTCACTCTGACAGTTCTTAGTATATCTATGATCCTCTTTCAACCCCCAGACCGAGAACTGAAATGTTAAAAAAAAAACTTCGTTACGGCTTTAATTAAGCTATTCCCTTTATAACCCCCTTTTACCGTTTCAAATATATCCATTTGAAAGTAATCGCAGAGCTGGTTGCTTAACTCATAGAGCAAAAAAATTGTCCTTTCCGACAACGTTACCACGCCTTCGGTACACGCCGACGACTCTGGCTATCCGCTTATCAGGGGTTCGTAGCGTAACGCTAAATCGGCGAGTTTCCTTCTTCCACAGAGCTTGCATCGATGCTCCCTGGGTTCCAAAATTCGCTACGGTGGATCGCTAGCGCTCTCGATGCGGGGCCGACTCCTGTAAACGGACGAGGCGCGTTGTTCAGTTGCAGTACATAGAAATATCGGTTGCCATAACTGTCATAAAATAATGAAATTCCAACCATTTCCTATTTTTAAGAATTTCTGTAGGTTCGTTAAAAAAGCGACGATACCTGTGTAGGTTTTCATAGTAATAGAGAAGTGTAGTTCATGGTAATAAGAAATGAGTCAGATTCAGGGGTGAGGCTCCATTCAAAGAATTCTCTTCTACTCAATGTAATTGGTTAAAATATTTGTACATTCTGCAAAGCTGGGTCTGCCTACAACTTTGCGTAATTAGATATCCATTGTAGTTGAATAGCATGACTTCTCCGAACTACATATATTTTGTTCTTTATTAGTAGTACGGGAGCTTGTTATACTGCTTAACATAAACATTTAATTCCAACTCTCTCTTCCTCTACTTCGGGCATGTTTAAGACACGAAATGTCCTCTCATTAACTTTCTGAACAAAATGATTTTTAAAACTAGCGGTTTTTCAATGTTATCTTTTAACTGAATGTGAGTGTTTTACTAATTAATTTTTGTGTATGACTTCATCACAATTTCAGCTAAAATACTTCTTACTTCTACAGACATTTTCATTATAAATACGCAATTATTATATCCCGATCCTTCTCTTTGACTGCCGTGGAATTATCAACGTCATTCACGTCTTCGAAACCCTTGCAAACTGCCAGAAATCGCCGTTACGTGTCCAGTCTCCCCCGCCAAAAGGTCTTTCGAAAGCACTGAGTAAATAAATTTAATTTGTAAACAAACAGTATGTCTCATATTTCACACACCTATTAAGAACTATATTTCCTACGAATTACTTTTTGAAACGAAGTGATTGGGAGTAAAACAACAACAGTAAAAATAGTAGTTTTATAATATTATACTTTTTTTAATTTTCACATCGCTTGTCTACGCGGTATGATCCTAAAATACTTCAATTTGTGACTCATAAATGACTCTTGGTTGAAACGTTACATAACCAATTTAACCCCTAAAAAATCGATTTACCTCGAGAGCGTTATCATTTTGTGCACCATAATCCTACTAATACTCATAGAATTCCACTGAACATCATAAAGTATATTTATATGAAGCATATTTATGTCCCAGATAGTAATTAGGGTTTTTCAGTCGCCAAAACACGACGTGGAAGTATGCGTGTCATCTGAACAATCCCAAATCCTTTTCCACTCGTGCGCTGTGTCATGCGGGCTGCGTCAAGAAGGCCATGTGACACGGAGGCGCAGACGCCGCCGCAAGCGCGCGAGAAGAGTCCGAACGAGTATTTCGTTTTTCAGGGTGGGTGAAGTATATGTTAGAATGAGAGATCCGGTTCCATTCTACATGAGCAGGTATCTTCTCTAGCGAAGCACATCCGCAACCGGGAAAAGCTCTAAGCTCCTGGCTGGTCTCCAGACTTGTGTGGTAATCAGAACACGTGAGTGTGTGCATGTGTGTGTGAGAGAGAGAGTGGGGGAAACACGGAGAGACATGGAGAGAGAGGGGTGAAACAGAGAGAAGAAGAGAGAGGGTGAGAGAGAGGGGGAGAGAGAGGGGGAGAGGGGGGGAGAGAGGGGGAGAGAGGAGGGAGAGAGAGGGAGAGAGAGGGGAGAGAGAGAGGGAGAGAGAGAAGGGGAGAGGGAGAGAGAGGGGGAGAGAGAGGGGGGGGAGAGGGGGAGAGAGGGAGAGAGAGGAGAGAGAGAAAGAGAGAATAAGAGTGAGAAAGGGACCACAGAGCACCATACCCATAAGAATTCTCCTGGAGGAGGGTCTAGTACTGTCCGTACACAGTAGATAAATTTGATCAGCCAAGTAGCTAATGTCGAAAATCCTCCACCGACGGGAGTCGCGCACTCTGGGACCTCCTGGCCGACGGTGTCCCAGACGCAAAACTGTTGCTCCCGCTGAGCTCTCGCAGTGGGTAGAGGCCTCCGACATGGATGGCGACGCAGCCCCGGCGGCCGCAAGGCGACTCGAGGCGCGCGCTCTAACGGAGCTCTTAATGAGCGCGAATTTGTTTCCGGAAATGCGCTGTCGCGCACACGTGCGCTCCGCGCTCCCACGGCCGCCTCGCGTCCGAATTCCTCGCCTCACAAGATTTCGGTCGCGCACACGGACATTTCTCTCGGCACGTGTAATTTATTCAACCTTGGACTACTACAAATGCGTGTGTTGACAAATACTTTATCTTACTGTGCTATATATTGCTACACTTAATTTTAGAACATTACGTTTTATGTTAATTTATCTTTAAAGTCTTTAGACTTATTAATAATGTTGCTGTCTCTTGACGAGAATTTTTATTAATTTGTTCGTTGTAAATTACTCATAATTGATTTTTCTATTTTTAACTAGTAAGAGTATTACATTGTCAATTATATAAAATAAATAATGTTTCAAACGTGTATTCATTCCATGTTCGAAGATCTCAGGAAAATATTTTCAAATTACGAATAAAAAACTTATAACCTAATTCAAAATATTAGGGGTTGTGCAGATTTTTCAATAATAATCAATTTGAAATTGTGTTTATTGAAAATACCGTTCGATATTACATATGTGCTGGTACAATGGTATAATAACGTCTCTTCTAGCGTTTGATATTATGTCAATAAATCTTCATAAAAATCTTCTAATTTGAGCATGAAACAACGTTTCTTACATTCCCTAAAAGAATGAAATATTTTTATAATGAAAATGAGAGGGCTGATTCATAGACAATCAGAAATGTTAACTTCTTCCTTTATTATCTTCCAATATTTTTATTATTTTTCCAAAAAAATGTACGTATATTTTTTTACCCAGGACGGAAAGGGTCCTTTGAGTAGAAGTTATTTCAGTATTTATTGCTAGATGAGAAAAATTTATTGCAGTATTACTGAAAATTTCCACTTGCCTAATCAAGATTAGAATAAATCCGACGTATTGCGAAGGGCTTGACAGATGGTCCAGGAAGATATGTCTAGCTATTAAATGTAAAAGTACAAATGTTCTTTCCCCACATAAAATGGGTCGCGACGTCGAGTATTCCTCGTTCAGAGTGACAATAATGTGCAACATTCTTCTTCGATATTCAACCTTACATTCCGATTGCAAAATAAATATTTAAGAGACGAGCTGTGATTGTGGGCTTGTGGCGATGTGGAAGGCGGAGTTGCATAATGAAAGTTCAAAATGTGTTAATCTTTCGACAATTAAAAGAGTAACAAAACATTTCAGACGTTAAGGGGATTGGTTATTCGTGAAGGGTTCTTTCCAATCGGCCAAGTAGCTTCTGTAGCCGAAATTAATTGTGGCTTCTTAAATGTTTTTTTCCATTATACATCTTAGGTGTCAAACCAACTTTACTATTCTTAATTTTAACACAACGGTCGAAGAAGCCATATTTGTCCTTCTGATTTGGATCACGTTCAGCTCTCTTTTCAAGATCTTGTATAAAGACAATAGAAGGTTGAAATGTCGTTTACCCACCCCGTGATGGGCGGCGTCGCTCACGCAACTAATAACAAAAACTTTCTGTAAAGAATTGTCAGGAGCTGCAGCTACTTGCAAACAATAGAAATCAGACACGTCATTCTGAAAATTGGGAAAACTGCACCACAAAGGCTAAGATATTGCTAGGAATAAGAAAACATGTTAAGTGCATTAACTGAAGGCACCAAGTGAGCAGGGCTGTGAGGTGTTGCCGTTAGTGTTGCAGCTTGTGCTGTTTCACGCTGAACGTGGCGACATTACTTACACTTGATTGGTTACTGAACACTTCAGTTTGCATACATGAATAAGAAATTTTGCAAACAGTCGCGCCTGAAATGGATATTTATTTTATCAACTTAACGTAAAATGGTAAATGACATTTTGAACTGCAGTTAAGTAAATTCTTCCCTTTCCCTTCTTCTTTTTGGAAAACGTATTTCTTTTCAATTGGCGTGATAATATGGCAAATAACTACGATAACTCAAATTACTTCCAGCTAATATTACATACAGCTTATTCCATTTTATCCATATCAAGTTGTACACTATGAGTACGTGTTACATTGAATTCTATGTAAAATGTCTTAGACTGAGATTTAATTATATTGTTCGTAAGTCATGAAAATAATTCTATGATCCCATATCAAAACCATTGAGTATAAATTTGAATTTCAATGTTAGATACAACTAAAATTCGAGAATGAGATATCTTTAAACATTTTTTCAGGTAATATTGAATTTTTAAAATTGCAATCGTCCGGATACAGAATTTGTTGCATAACTAATTCAAATTGCCTCATTATTGGGCCATTTTTTAGTTATTTATTCACTACATAAAATGCTATTAAATGGGACCTTTCTTAAATAGGATCGGAGTTTGAATGACATTAGGCAAGTTACATGCTTTTAAGTACTTCTATGATACGCATCAATGGAAACAAAATTTCGAATATCCGGTTCAACATTGAAGTCTGGATCATAAACGGTCATGCTTGAAGTACTTGACATGCACCAAATGCGCTAATACTTTTCTGAGGTCTATAATTATCACAATTATATCTTTAAATATATTTTTATAGGCTGAAAAAAACCTCAATAATTACAGGATCCATTCTACAACACGAACGGTGGCAGAATAATCTAGTTCTAGTTGCTGAGAGTGCGAAAAAACATGTCTTGCACTACCCATAAAATTGATGTGAGTACCTAGCACCGTAGTATTCCAAAACGGTCATCCTATTGCAAAGTCCATCGTACGTACATTGGCCTTCCTGTAATTATACGCGCCCATTTAGCAACCAAAACATCTCAATTTTTGAGTTATACATCTTTTCATAACGCTACGCGTCGAAACACGTTTGGTTACATCGTAGTCCCAAAACTAAACAAAAAAAGACATACGTAGCTTTATGTTAACTACAGTCGAGAAAATACTATTTACAATCTGGTGCATTGTAATTAACGCTAAAGCCATCGGACGGAGGATCGTCGGTTGTTTCTCATCAGGATCGCCAACCCTTGCACGGCACGATGTTATTAGCGTATCAATCGGCTGTGATTTAATGGTGGATGGACATGAATACTGAACGCTGAGGAAACCTCAGGGGTAATTGCAAGCCGTAAACACATTGTTGGCTCCGCACCAAACGTCCACAATTTGTTTTAAAGCTCCATTCCCAAATCGTTAATTTTATATACGTGTTTTTAAAATGTGCCTCTCTCTCTGTCGAAGGGGGCCTCGGGCGCGACACCCATTAGACATTCGGCGGCGACAAAAGCGACTCGCCGGTTCGCGAGAATCTGCAAGGAACTTCTTTTCCCCTTCTCCTTCTCCTCCTCCTCCTCCTCCTCCCCCTTCCCCATGGTCCTTTGACCTCCCGCAGAGTCTTTATGCATATTCAGCTGAGCAGGTGTATGTGAATGAAATACGCTTCTTCGAAATTTGGAAGTTGAGGAATTTATTATTTTCATGCTGCTTTATTTTACTTTTGCTTTTTAAATAGTTCCTAAAGTTCGTTTTTTACTTTGAGAGCAATGCAGATGGGCGGAAAAATATCAAATCATTTAGTTTAATGTAAAACAAGGGTCTGGTAAATCAGTAAAGTATGAGAAACCAGTTGTCTGCAGCAGCAAAAATACCATTGAACAAAGTCACACAAAATGATTTTCAAAACGCAACACGTACACTGTTCAAGAACAACAAATAAAGTATAACTCCACAATATATTGAATCTTTTAACAGAAACAATCTTCACAAATTCTACCATAACATAATATGCTATGCATCGAAGCACAGTACAATAGTTCTTTACTTCCCATGAATTCAGAAGAAGTTGCTGTGCCATAATGTAACACGTGGATAGCAAATATTCAACGGCAGCCAGTCTCTTCCTTGAAGCATTTCTGTCGCTTTAATTCATCTATCCCATAAGCAGTGACGCACAAGGTATGAGTATTCAGTTGGTATGCACAGTGTGAGATTGGGAAGCATAACATAATCAACTATGTGCATTTTGCAATCAGAATAGGAATTGTTTCATTGTCTTTAGATTTTTCCCAGTTTCTGGATCTAAAGAAACCATAGATATCCCTCAAAAGGCCGGAGACTGCTTAGCTTTCTTTCAATTTCTGAGCGCATAGGAAATTAATATAGATTCAAATAACTATATTGCAAATGTTATGAGAAACTAATCAATTAAAACAAAGTTAAGACTAACTCAAAAATGATTTTTATTAGTTCATTTCCTTTATCGCAGAAAAATACTATATTTTGCAAGATTGTTTAATTATCGTAATAAGTAGTTCCATTACCCCGATAATTAAATAGTTGTTTTGCGAATGTAAATTGAAAAATTTAGTCATAATAGGTGAATAAAAAATAAAATCAGTAAATACCTGATGATAAAAGTAGTAATTAAAACAAATAATTAATGGAAAGTTGATAATAAAGAATTTAATGTGCAAATTTTAATATTCCTCCCATTTGTGTTGCCTAATTGAAAAGTTGTTTTTCTAAATAAGTTGTAAAAAGCAATTGTGGAATGAAATAATTTGACAAATAAGTTTTAGTAGAATTATTTCACTTCAAGCTGATAGAAAATAAATGTGATGTATATACTTAAACTACGAAATATCTCAATACTCAGTCATGAGTTTAGTTTTCAATCACTTCTCTATTACATATTATTTTCCCAATGATCAGTATTGCAGAAATTTATTGGGACCATGATTAATTACATGAAAGTATCTCTGTATTAGTTATTATATAAAAATCAATGATTAAATCATATTCGTTAATTTAATAGTTGGAACGTGGTAATTTGTTAATGACTGAGGTAATTTAGGGGTACAGAAGTGTGGTTTTGCAATCTGAATTCGTCCTGGTCAAGAAAACACCGTCAAGTACCCGTAGTTCTGCGGACAAATGCAGTAGAGGTGGCAAGAAATATCGCTTTCTCTCAACTCTCAGATGCTGTAGGTGCCCCTGCTGAGCTTCTCAAGTACAACTTAATTAGCTCAAGTTGATTTATTCCAGCAATTAAAATCTGCATAAATATAGTCGGTACATTCGTCACTATTCGAGCTGTCAAAGGTGGAACTTTATGTTTTTCTGCATATAAATATTGCGCGACACAAATGGTCAGTGAAATGAGACTTGAGAACATTCCTATAGAAAGATTCTAACTTTTGTACTTTCTCACGAGCTCAGGTTTAAGGGAATTACTGGACATTGAATTCATAAAATTGGAATAAAAATAATATTTGTTTGTTCCTTAATGCTTCGAATCATTGTAAATTTATTGAGAATTATTCTTCCAGAGAAGTTAATGCTATGTGGCACACAAAGAACTCAATCCACAGTTGAAAGTAAAGGCAATCTACATTTGGTTTTGCAAGGAGGGCAAATGCTTTATATTTCAGCCATTTTTTGTGTGACGAGATTCATCTATTTAAAAACACGAAATTTTCCTGCCAATTACTCCTGGTTGCCTTCGGTCGAATTTTATTTTTGAACAATAGAAATAAATAATATATTTACAAACTACTATATTAACGTACGTGTTACCAATGCAGAAAATTTAATTAATTAACAGCATGTAATTTATTTAAAGAACTGAATGAGTAGGTGTTCTATTGTCAGAGGACAGTTAGCAATGCGACTAGCTGACCATACTCGAATATGCATGACATTTGGTAGTAATAGAAAGTGGTGCATCATACATCAGTAAGTATATCTAGGATTAAACTCCTGTGATCAGGCGACGATAATCAGTAATGGAATGTTTATCTGAAGTGGTAATGATGATCGTCATGATGGTAATGAAATAATGTTGATAATAATAAAATTTATGATTTGCATTAGTTGGAACCGTGTAAACATTTCGCACTTTTACAAACTTTATTTTAAAGTTAAAGTAGCTTCTTCATATTAGAATCCAACTTTAAATGGCCAGTAATAGGTCTAAAGCGTGCCATACAATTACAGCATTATACGCCCACCACCAGCATTCTAATATTGCTGAGCATTTGCAAACAAACATAAAAGCAGACTCGTGAGATTAAACTGCACAGAATATCAAATTGTAAATTTAACTTAATTCAGGTTTCGAGTTTCTGCTTGTTTCTGACCACCCGTTCTACAGAGAGAGGGAACCAAGAGGAGCTAAAGCTTAAAAATGAAATAGACACTTAAGAAACGTAACTAACGCCCATGAACCCCCATTTGTTTTTTAAGACGTTTCTCTCAAATACTCCCCGCATGTTTTCCACACGTTCTTCAACGGCTTAGTTATAAAATGTTTAAGTTTAATATTTTGTCTCATCCTGTGCTTCTCTCGCACTTCTAAAGAATGCTCATTTATGCAATTACGTTGAGTATTATAGGGCAAACATTTGTTCGCAATCTTCAGTGAAATATCAAACACCCCAATACGGTTGACACTAAGAAGGTCAACTCCGAAATGTTTTGAACATTTTTTCAACTCCCCCAAACACTTTTCTCCACTTTTTGTTGCGGTAAACCAGAATAACGTCGTGCGATCCGGAAACTAAAGAGTAGCCCGTGGACCCGCATGCGACCACTTGCGCAAGATCAGGTCGAATCCTGTGTCAGCCGCTGCGAGAATGTAAATGATCCGCCGCAGCCTCGCTGCGCCCGTCGTTATGCCAGGCCCGCGCAGGTGTATATTTTACTGCAGCGATTTCCCAGAAGCCTCGGAGGCCCGCGCGCAGAACCAATGCCAGCTGCACCAGGGGGCGAGCGTGTCGGCGGGCGACGTGCGAAACGGCCTGGTGATCGCCCGGTCAGTTGTAATTTCCAGAGGAATGTGCGACGGGGCTGAATGCTAAGAGGAGGGGATCAAGAGGATCTGAAATTCTAATTCCGAAATTGTCTCTCAGTGTAACAAACTGATCCCGCGAAGTGTGCGCCAATCATGCACGGGACCCCGTTCGCAAGTGAAATTTTGAATACTACATGTTAATAAGGTTGTTATTCGTCGGTGGAAGATGAACCGGTAGCTGTTGGATGGGGATTGAATACGCATACATTACAAGTTAACTTCAAATTCAAGTTAACTTTGAATTCGCAGTTAATGCACATAAGTTGTTTATATAATTTGCGACACTCATTTCTGAGTAGGAGGGCACTTAAAAATCGTCCTTGATGCTGTTGGATTGTATTCTCAACATTGCAATTTACATCCATTCTACTCATTGATTTTTGTACAAAGTCTCCTTGTACAGCGGCCACTGATATAAAATTCTCATGACGTATTTCTTAAAAGGATATAAATTTCGTAATCAACTCAAATATCCTTTTCTTTAGAACGTGAACGGGATTTGAAATTACTAATTTGATGTTTCGATATGTCTGATAAAAAAGAAATGAAATGGACATGGAAGATAATAATATTGAGTCGTGTATTTCATCTTCCACTATTGATATTTTTCATCAATCACAACTACCAACGACGAATAAGAAGTAATTGCATTTTTTCATTCTGCTCCACAACTAATAAAAGTATGAACAGGAAATACAATTCCTCTTTCATTATTATAATAAAATTAAATCGAATTGTGATTATAAACTTGCATTTTTCGGCCGAAAAAATGCGCTAAGAATTTCTAATAACTCTTTGATGCACTGTAATAAATAGAGGAAAGTACCCAAACCCAGGCCGGTTCCTAATGCAAGCGTCTTAATTTTCAGCTCTGTATCAGGATGTTATCTAATGGAAATGTACTAAAATAGTAGTTCTTCACAAACTCCAGGCCCCGTCAAGCGGCAGTGTCTTCATTTTCTCTTGTTACCGGACAGTCGGCTATTAGTGCAAACAGTGAAAAGCAAAGTTTTTCGAAGTCCTTATTCTCAGTTGCCTGATTTCGCTACATCATAGGTAAGTCTTCTAACTATTATTTTGAAGGTGACATTACAAGCTATTTATGTAGGATATTGTAATTTATTTTACTTGCCGTGTAAAAACTTCATTGGCATTTGAAATGTAAACATCCTGGTGCTTAACCTGAGTCCCCCCAATGATTCCTAACGCAAACCCCCAGTTTTTTCATCTTGTAAAATAAAAACAATAAGGTATTTGGCACTCCTTATACCTTAGGAATATAAAAAAATGTACTTTGAAGCCTATCAGTTCAAAAGGGCAGGAAGAAGAAATAAGTCAAGAGACAATTTAATCCCAGAGAAGTCGAAAAGAGAAAGATTTAAGAAAATTCCGAAGTTAAACAAAAAGCAAAATGAAGATTCCACCTTCCTCAAGGAATCGAACAACATATCCTCTGGTTCTTCTGAATTGAAAGTTCTACTAGGAATATCTTCCCTCCCGGGTGAAGATGCAGAGTGCATGTTTTTCCGTGTACATTTTCAGACAGCTATAGGTGAACTATGGGTAATGTGCCCATTGTATTCGCTCTGGAATCACGTAGAACAGACCTGCACAACGCCTGTTCCTCCGGGCATTCTGCACTTGCGAGCCGGTCGTCTGCCCGTGGCAGCGCCGAAAGTGCAAGTAGTGGAGAGTGCGAAGCTTTGTGGGGAGGGGAGAAGTCTGACGTAGCACGACGCGGTGCGTAGATTGAATGCCTGGGCGTCTAATAATGATCCATGCTTCAAAATTAAATCCCCATTTGTTTAAATGGAGTATGTCTAGTATTTCAAGTTACCAGGGTCAGAATTCACTGTTTACGTTCTGTGCCCAACTGTATATTCACCTTTGTATCCACCACTGTATTTTCATTTTCTAATTTTTTTTAAAGAAAATAACATGCTCATTGTGACTCTTAAGCATATTTTAAAGCAATAGCTTTATGATATATGCTTATATATAAGAAAAAATATTATTTAATTCTATCTAACACAAAATTGCAATTTAATAATTGATTGTTCACCAGGAATGGCATAATCTCCAAATCATAGAAAAATGAAGAAAATCATGAGAGCAATCTCTCACATCAAGATTGACATAAAATAGAATATGTAGCAATTCCAAGAAGGGTAATGTTTAATAGCACATTTGTGACCATTTTCCCTATTATGAAACTGAATAAAAGAGATCAACGAGCAAACTTTTGTGACGATATGTTACGGACAATCATAAGATAATCATGGGTATTGGTTAAATAGAATGCAAAGGACTTTATATTTTTATACGACCTCGTACACGACTCTACTCTACTCTCTTGTCAGAAATTAGAACAGAAAATAATCATGATTTTTTTTAAGAATAATATGTTTTTGCTTTGAGAGAACCGTCTTATTCAATTAAACATAGTTAATAAAAAATTGTTTATTGCCATCATCGTCAAACAAAAACAATTCAGTATCAAAATTTTGTGTTTAGCACAACCCTAAATTTGTGATTACATCGTAGCAAAGCGAATGACATTATAAGCTCTACAAGCAATTATAATACTTGGTGTCGAAATCTAATATGTATAATTCGTTGTAGTTTCATATTTCGCCCTGTCATATACCGAGAACAAACATTTTCAATATAATACACATATAAATTGACGCGCTATCTTTCGAATTGCGCATTCTGATTGGTGGTCCCCACTCCTAGATTGGGTCTCATCCCCCACCCTTCATCGATTTTCTCATTTGCACCCGAGTTGCCCGCACGCAGCTCCTGAGGTCAGTGAAAGTGCAAAATGCTGTGCAGGTCTGACGTAGAATGTGCGGAGACGGAAAAAGTTGCTTGTATATGAGTTTTTTGTCTTATACATAGTCACAAATAGTCTATGTGCAAGGCATATAACAAAATTTCTTATGCATAAGATGTTAAACTTGTATTTTGTAAAATGACACTGAGTTCCATATATTTGCAGAATTTTTTCATTTAGTTTTACCCATTTCTTAAAACGATTGCGGAGGTTTCACATTAGGAAACCTTTTTTATACATCTACAAAAATAATATTTGAAAATTTATTTTATTCTTTAACCACTTGGCCAATAATTTTAAATGGAATATAACATTTGTATAGCTATGTAATGTATGCATTGTAAATGTTTTGATTTGAATGATGTTTTGATTGATTGAACAAAATGAGGCCCAGGGTTTGAGTATCCGGGATCCTCTATTAATTTTCAAGGGTTGTAAATTGAAAACATCATTATTGTTTATTCATTATATGACTAAATACTAAACTTGGCATTACTGGAAAATATGTTGTTACCCGCACAACTTACACTTTCAATGCTCTCAGAAGTTTCTCGTAATACTTCAGAGACCAATCAATGTCAATCTTTCCTAACACAGAAGTATTAAGAGCAGTGTCCAGAAGGAGTAGCAAATCATATTGCTCCCTTTCACAACAACAGACGATTGAATGGGAAGTGAGTAAACAAAAATCATTACACAGCAACAAACTGGACACTCTATTAGGATGGAGGCTTCTCAAAGGAAACGCTTAGGGCGTTAACTAGCTTCATTAGAGTGCTATAAAATCACGACCTCTTCCTGATTTTTTCTACGAATTTCGTCGGTGGGTCGCGGGGCGGGGCGGGGCGCCGCGACGTTGCGTGCGAGGCTTTCGAGACAAGTCATTGGAGGTAATTGCGAAAGCGATTAGCCAATGCCGCTCGCGCCGCGTCGTCCCCTTTGTGGGAAGTGTGGGAAGGAGGGCCCGATGGAGCTCGCCCGATCCACGGGCCGCGTGATTTACTGTTGTAAGGGTCAGTTGCGTTTAATATAGATCGCATCTTTATGGAGGGCCGTTTGCTCTGACGGAGGCGGTGCGGCGGCGGGCCCGCGCCCCACGCCGCGCCGAGCAGCCACGGAGGTTGCGTGCGCGCCGCCAGCCCTCTTCGCTTCGCGGAAGGATGCTGGAGGGGAAGGGATTAGAGGAGGAGGCAGCGAAGGAGGAAGAGAAGGAGAAAACAAACGTGGAAGCGAAGGAGGAAGCGAAGGAGGCAGCGAAGGAGGAAGCGAAGGAGGAAGCAAAGGAGGAAGCAAAGGAGGAAGCAAAGGAGGAAGTAAAGGAGGAAGAGAAGGAGGAAGAAAAAGCGGAAGAGGAGGAGATAGAGGAAAAGGAAGAGGTAAAGAAGTAGGTAAATGAAGAAACTATAAAGAAGGAAGGGAGCAAGTTCCAAAAGGAAGAGAAGGGAGGAGTGGATGAGAACAAGGGAATGGGGGGTTTCGGTTTAGAATTGTTGGAACTCTTCTTTGCCACTACCATCGCAAAGGGAAGCATTTGTGGATATTTACGTCTTCAATGGGAAAAATATTATTATTTAGAAAGTACTTTAGGATAAGGCATGTTTAAACGTTAATTTTTAATAATACGGTAATTATCCAAATCTTAGTGATACATACGCATGAATCCAGTGCCCTGTGGAATACAAAGCCTGGCGACGATTTTGTGACGTAAGCACGAGTAGGCCCACGAAGAGACTCTCCGGACGGATACTCCGTGTGTTATGCGTGTTGCTATGTTGTGTTGGTTGTGATTTTTCAGCAATTTGATTATTTTCAATTACAGAAATGCGAACTTGGTAAGTACAAGTAGTTTCTGATTAAGTTCACTTTACGTCTTAGATCTAAAATTAAGGCAAATATAAGCAAATGATATATTTGTGCTTCAATTTGTAAAAACGTGTTAAGAAGCTTCTAGGTTATTGTGCATATTGATCATACAGTGTTTAGGACTTACGTGATTCCACAGATAATAGATGTTAACAAATTCGGAACTATTCAAACCCTCATTGTTTCATTTACAGCTCATCACAATAACTTTCAAGTGTTGTGAGCCCAATTTTAAAGGCAACTACCGAAACGGCCCTGCTGTTAATGTGTTCGGCTTTCCCAAAGATAAAGAGCCAAGGAGTGCGTGAATCAGAGCTATTTGTAGGGAGAAAACTTTCATACCCAAATATAACTCAAGGGTAGGTATTTAAAAAATACTTTAAACCTGCAAACGGAGACAATGATAGTGATAGTTTTGGTGATAGTTATTGAATTGTTGAAAAATGGATTCAATCTTCGCCTCGTCAACAAATAATAACGTATCATCCACATATCTAGCACAAAATATTACTTCATTTTGACTTAAGATTACTGTGTCTGCTGCATAACCGATTCAGAAAAGAGATAACTCATGGGTCCACCTATTGGAGTTCCCAGTTTTTGTTTGTAACAAGAATCATTGAACATGAAGAATTTGTTATTCAACATTAATCTAATTGCTAGCAGGATTTCCTCATTCGGTATTTTAAATGAATTTTCCTTATCAAGTTTTTCGTTCAGAGATTCAAATATTACGTTATGTGGGATGTCTTATATGTTTTAATATATACATAATTGTTACGTGATATGTCAACTCAAAATCTACCATGCAGCATGATTCTGCTTCTGTACTTTTCTTTCCCAAAATATTTTAAATCGCCTATTCTGTAAAAATAAATTTTGTGTGTATTAATGTAAGAATATGTATTGAGAAACTACTTAAATATTTTGTTGTGTTACACAAAATATGTATTGAATAATATATTGAGTGATATGATTTTCTTCCAAATAAATTACTATTCCTAAAATTAATCAAAGTGTATTTTATTAACTTCTGATTCTAATTTTGTTGAAAGTTGTAGGAAAAGTTTTATTTTCTTTCAAAGAAACATTTTCCTGAAATAAAAGCAACGTATTTCTAAAAAATAAATACTTCGAGTTTCGTTACAAAAATATGTTGGTGTAAAATGAAATGCCAGGGAGAAATATATTGTGAAATGCTCTTACGATTAACTTCAGCATAGATGGTAGGCCCGCGCCTAGGGGCTGGTGGGCCTACTCATCGTGACGTCATTGGCAAGGTGGCTGCCCGTCGCCAGGCTTTGTATTCTAGAGGGCGCTGATTAATCGCAGCCCATAACAACTCATACATCATTTATTTACGTCGACAATTCAGACACTATCTCTTGTACAGTCCACTGTACAGGCGACAGTGTCATAAAGAAAGTAAATTCGATAAACATATTCCTTAGAAATTTCCTCTTACTTTTATTGACATTTTCACAGCAATTTCACTATCACTCATGTTTCCCTAAGACTGAGTGAATGAGTTAATGAGAACTTCAGCCGCGACTCTAATTTATCGATTTCGTTCATCAGGAGCCAAATCCTTAATCACGTGTTTGAACAGAAGAAGAATAATCTTAAAAATCGATAATAAGCTGCCCTAGTGATTTCCACACCCTAGTTTTCGTCTAAATAATGAAGGATTTGGTTTCTTATGATTTAAATCATCTACGGGTAATTTGTGATTTTGCAGATATTTCAGCTGCAGTGAGTTCCACATGGCAACATGCACTTTGACTCTTGTTTCTTTGGCGCCTGCTTTGTTTGTCACAAGACCGGCAACAAAACACCTCTAAATACTAATTTATTTCGGGGAAGACCCAGCATCCATTGAAAGTCAAAAAAACTAATTACAACCCATACTTTGAGTGATATTAATTATGGAAGATAGCCTATTAGGATATTAATACTGAATTTTAAATGTGGAAACTTCCCATGTTTAATCTATCAGAAGAACATATTGTCAGACCTGAAGGTAGATTCATTTCCAACGCTGGGGAGTACGTGCCAACCGAATGGCCAAGTGCTCTCAAATATCTATACTCAGATGAGCAAATGAGTAGGTGAAATGAGCAGAATACAAAATGACAAATTTTCAGCATAAAATTTATGAAATATGGATGCACAGACAGGCCACGTCCTAGACACAGTTTCCAACGTTTCGATCGTCATACTACGACTTTCCTCAGGATGCAATGCGTCGAGATGATTTGCGGGGTTTAAATAGGACGCTCTACCCTTTGGTTGGACAATCGGTCAATGCGAAGAAATTGCTCTTCACCTTCGCGCATTTCGCCTCGAGGAAGGTCGCAGAATTAACAACTGGACCTTTGTCGTTGGCGTCTGCCGGAAAGGCAAGATTCTATTGACTTCGGACGTGGAAGTGTAAGTTTTCATTTTCTTCGTGAAACATACTACCTAACCCGTATGAATATTTTGTTAGATATTTGGCTCTCCGTGAGAGAATGCTGCATAGGAATTCAAAATGAAACTGAGCATGGATTCTAAACTCCATATTAACAAAAAAAAAAATACTTGTTATAAGAGTAAAAGTTACGTAATGCTGCGCAAAAAAACGGCGAATTTTCTGCAGAAAACTCGTATTACAGGGCCCAGATAACAAAAAAGTGGGAAAATCCAGTTGCTGAATTTAGAAAAAGAAATCCTCTATCAGGTGGTGTGGGTCCTTCATACCGAAAAATCGAATGACCCCAAAACGTCTATCCGTGTGCCTGTCTGTCTATGAACAACGCTAGCGGCCAAAGGGTATTTTTATTTTTTATCCACGTGTGGGGGTTAGGGAGACCGATGGCGAATTTGACGTACTCCCATCATTGTACTTAGCTTGCTTCGCCGGCCTAAGCTTTTTCTTTCGTCACACAGCTACAGCAAATAAGACGATGTGTACTGAAAGCTACATCTTCATTTTTGCCCCGGCCGATAATCGAATCCGGATCCGCCTCACAGAAAGCTAGCACGCTGTCGATAAGCCAGCCGAGGTGCAAAACCATTTTGTTCGATTTCCGGCACCAGGAGTTGAACCCGGGCCTCCCGAATGAGAGCCAGGAATCCTAGCCATCAGCCCAAGCCAGAGATGTGCCTCACACGTTTTGCCCGCGACCGAATAGGGCGGAGGCCATCAAACTCCCCGAGGCGCGCCCGAAGCCTTCCAACTGCCATATAACGTGGTGGAGACCATTACAGTGGCGCGCTCCTCCCTAGCACCTTCTTACAGGAACTAAAATACGAACTGCTGCCAACGATACTTCAAACGTGCATGGCTGCTGCGTGGGTTCGCGAAACGCAAACAGGCGCGTAATGTCACAAACGATAGCGTCCCATGTTCGCGCTTTCTTCAGAGGTTTCTTATACGTATATATTACGAATAATTGAATATTTAGAAAACAATTTTCGTACTTCTCACAAATTAGCCAAGTTTTAGGTGCGGTTGTTGGCGAGCCTAACGTGCAGCTGAACGCGGCGACACTAGCGCCTCCTATAGTAGCACCCTCCAGCTTTGCCCCCGAGTGATATCATGGAATTGAGTGAGTATAATTATGATTGCTTTTATATCATTTTTTGGGGCGGCTGGGGTTTTAATCTATTATCTTATGGTTTAATTTTATTAAGATTTTGAATTTGTGGTTTGATAATTATGGCAAGAATTTCGGTTTATCAGCGTGTATCAGTGGTTTGATGGAGAGTTGCAAGGCCCTGCCGTCGGCGTTGGCGGCGGCGGACTGGTCCCGTGGCCGACGGCGGGGACGCCACATGCTGCCATAAATCGCCGCTATCAGCCCGCGGCGCTGCGCGGCGCGAGCGTCGTCCAGGGGAAGCGGGCGTGACGACCTGCGCGCGCCGCGCCGCACCGCGCCGCGCCGCGCCGCCCACATGCTGCAGGCCGCCTGACCCCGTGGCCCCGCGCGAGGCCCGGGGGCGCGCGGGACCTGTGCGCGCGCCCGCGCCGCAGCCTCCGCCGCTAATGGCGGCGGACGAGGAAACGGACATGCCAGCGTCGAAAGGCTGCCAGGGCGTTTGCCTAGGCAGCCCGTACGTGAGGGGGCACCGACATTGCAAGTTCACTGATGTTTATAAGTTAACGAAAATGGGTTCGATTATTGTGGTATGAAAATGATAGTTTGATAAATGTTTTTATTTGAAAATATTTAATGCTTCTTTTGTATTTTATATGACTTGAAAGGTAATACGAATGCAATTTTAAGATAGAGAGAGAGAAACTTTCCTGGGGAATAGTGAAAGAAAAATTCACTTTAGTTTCATCATGTCTCTAAGTAAAGCAGATATTACATTAATTAAGAAGTGATTTGAAGTTTCATATACATTACGTAACTGTGGGAAACACGTCAGAAATGATGAAACGAAATCAAACTCCCAAATTAATAATTATAATGAATCAGGGTTTCGGGGAGTCAGGGTTTGTATGGTCATATACATCAACATGCGCACTTTATTCGAAATGAGATAGTTGCATTTCTTTTATTGAACAGGCAAAATGCTCTCAGAAGAAACATACGTACAGTTTTATGTAAGAACTATCAACGATGTTCCGACGAGAAGTGATGTCCTGCGAAGTATCAAAGAAGACCATCGGTCACTAAGGTAAAAGTGAAGAAGCATTCTTCAACACACAGGAATAGGGATTCAAGTGCTTTGGAAGACAATGTTTTGTGGAAAATTTGCTTCATTTACTAAGTAAAAATGTAATTTAACTGCAATTTTGTCCGACTTTATTATTTATGAATTAATGAAAATACATTATACGAGTATGACAAAGATGGGCCTATGTGGGGAAAACAATAAAATTCAATAATCTCTTTTTTCGTACATGTCAATTTATAATTTACTAAGAAGAAATGCATTCATGTTATCCTTACCATTTCACGTCACATATACAAACCTTTGAGAAATGGTATTCGACCCTACGACAAAGTTCTTGCTGGAGCAGCCATTTGCATTATTTGGATCAGAATATAATAAATTATTTTTATACAATATATTGCATTATATTATAATGTAATTTGTCAGTTACTCATATCTTGTAATCACATTGTAATTCTATTCATTGGCTTGCGATTTTTTTAAAACAATTGTTGTGTCTTCTTCGACGCAACGATTCTCTAAACCCTCTCTAGGGCATTAAGCGCCACAAGTAATCCTCTGTTAAACTTTTTTGTCATGTCTCGTCACGTGGCAGTCAGTCAGTGCCTTTTATCTCTTCAGCTAGGTGCCGTTAATAGCCGGAGTTCCCAGACTGTCACCCGTCTAGGAATCCATGGTGCCTCGAATTGCTTAACATCCGTGACTTCACAAAGCGCATTTAATTCGGCTAACGACAACGATCTATTAATAATTTGCTACAGTAGTAATATTTGTTTATTTAAGACATAAGACAGTTTTAAAGCCAGACATCTAAAGAAGGCCGTCGTGAGAACTCCCTGATACGTTCAGAGAGAAATGATGAAAATAAAGTGAATAATTAGCATGAAGACGGCAAGGCAGGAATGAGAAACTGCAGAAACGGGAAAAACCCCTACCGGGAACCTGCTTTGTTCACCACAAATTTCACTTGAGTGGATCGGATCGAACCCTGGACCTGGGGATTAAAAGCGAACAGTCGCACCCCCATAGCAGGTATGTAATTAATTAAGTGAGTATGTAACATTTCGATACAATTTTGCGGAGTGTTTTTGTTGTCACTCATGCTCATGTTTCTGTTACAGAAAATTATCAGTGACAAGCCGTACATAAAACACGCAGTTTAATACTGCGTTTGTGCAAACACAGCGTTGGCAGTAAAAAATGGCATACCTTTCGTAAATCACTACACATCAGCACTCTTTTCCGTGCTGATAACGAAACCATTTGTCTTAAAACGAGTATTGTTCTGCGTCAACAGAGTTATATGCGCGAATATATTACAGGCGGCTGGCATGACACACCACTCCACAAAGGATGACCTTACGCTCTCCTTTCTAGACCGTTTTTTGCTCGTGTTTTTCTCCCGTCCTCTCGAGACATCAGAGAAGCCGCTTTCTGAAGAATGACACATACGAGTATTTTAAAAAAGGCCTAATGAACATTCAACCTTGCTTGCCGCTATACAACTTCTAAAATATAGGCATGACTGCGTTTCAGGAAAAATGTGTTACTACACTAGCAACAAAGGACTATTAAATCAGGAAGTAATTATGTTTAACTAGTTCCATTCCTAGACGAGGTATAAATTAGTATTTATTTTCTAGTTATTAATGCCATTGCAAGAAAAGTTTCATCGTCTTGGTGTTCTCTCTGTTTCAGAATGTTGTAAATTACTCTTTGTCGTCAAATGTTAGGTGGTTTCAAACATAATTTCCATGAAACGAGTAAATCACGAGGTGTCCAGTTAACATCACTTAATCAAGGTATAATGGCTTCCAAAGTAAAGTTAGGCAAGTGACATCTCCATACGTACGAGATCAGACCAAAGTTGGAGGAACCGTTGTACGGATATTGGTTCTGCCAGTCTGAACATTTTATCAGACTTTCTAGGTGGCATTTTTGAAAATAAATGTATATTTCTTAATTATGTAAAAGACGTCGGAGTTGCAGTAATGTAACAAGTACTATTAAAATGAAAAATAGAGTTACATCTTCTCTTTCATACCAATTTACCCGTAAGTTCATTTCAAACTTCGGGATCTAGTTCCTACCGTAGTCAGTGGTCACGAATCGGGAATTATGTGAAAATGTTGTTTTCTAATTTACATACTATTAAGAAGATGTATTTCCATGTTTCCTATGTACTGGGCTAAGGTCGCTCAGGTCGCGCACAACTGTTGCCACTGCAGTGTCTCTAACTGGGAAGTCCGAGGGTTTGAGTGTCGATATTTACAGAATTTCGATAATAGCTATATCGCTAGATCGAATTAAGCCGTTGTGGGCAATTCTAGCGGTGAGCTGCTATGATCGGTAGTTTGTCGTGGTTTCTCCGTTCAAAGGCAAATCCTGAAGCAGTGTCTTCACCAACGGACCTCGGACTGTGCGCGATATTCCCTACCTCATTCTTGCCCGCCCCTGTCCCCTTAAACAACACACATTAACATGCGCTACACCTCCATACACATTAAAAGACCAATGGGGAGCTTAGAGTTTGTCTCGGTTGTGGCTGTGCCCCGCTGCTGGTGGCACCAGGAGTAGGAAACCACGCTATCATTCGTAAAGGACGATGTAGAAATAGGCGGCGGAACTCGTGTTCCAGCCGGGGCAAAACACTCCCTTCTCCTGGGAATATAACTTAGAGTACATTGAAGAGACTAATAACCATGACGCTCATGGAAAGAAAATTAAGTTATTTTGACAATTCGTCCACTAATAAACGTCCACTGCAAAAATGTATACTCGTGGAAATGTTCATTATTGCAAATGTCCCCTTAATTATTTGTACAATACTGTTCCGTCAAATGTTACGTATGTCCATTGTAGAAATGTCCAAGAGCATATAATGTTTACTGTAATGAATGCTTAGAGGAATAATATGGAAAATGCTGTTTCCCTTGACGAAAACCTACGGCAACTTCATTGATTGTTTAAGCTACTACACGTGAAAACCAGTAATTTAATTTCAATTTTCTTCTACCACAGGATCAGCATGCACCTTTGTGTGGTAAGATCGGGGCATATACATATTGTTTTACATGGTAGTTGGCCTTGTAATCTTGGTGTCTGCTTACAATGTCTTCAATTTGCTTTTGATTTGCGACATATTTCTTATTTACGGGATGTCAAACATTAATGCGTGTGATTGGGGGTTATATCATGATTTGCTCATGATTCGTTTCTAATATTTTCGAAATATCTTAAAACTTCTCCTCTTTCATGCATTCCTGCTTGTTTAACATTTTGATTTGTAGACATTATTTAGTAGGACTTCATTGTGGGCATTTTTGCTGTGGGCATTCCGCTTGTGGACGTTATGCCGTGGACATTAAGGATTTTTGCTGTGAACTTTGTGTTAATTGGACATTGTCCTGTGGACCGATTGACCTGGATAATCAATAAATCAGTTTCGTGTGATTCAGAACACCCAACCACGCTATTGCAGAGCACTCTTGTAGAAACACAGTTACGTATTGCATATTTAATAAGTCATTAAAACACGCTTGTTCCATGTATACAAAAGCTGACTTGATCCGAATATTTCCTTTCCTTACTCGCACGTATTATGCCGCTCATGTTTCCCCTGCCACATCTTCCTTTACACATGGCATGCTCGCACGACACAAATATAATTTTAACAGAAGCTCCACCATCTCACAACTTGCACTGTTCCGTAATCCGTCGAAGAAAATAACTCCTCTTGTGCATCGACTGATGCAAACCATTTCCACGAAACGAGTGTTCGGGCGTGTAAGTCACGGAGCGAGTACCTGGAGGCGACGTCCAATCAAGTAGCGGTGGCTCTATTTACGCAACGAGCGTCTCGTTAAGTACGAAAACTCCGGGCCCGAGAAAACAGGTGAGAGGCACCTCGCCCGTTGTTGCCGTCAAAAACCGACGCCGCAGAAATGAAATGGCTCTTTTTGTGCGTGGAATCTCGAGCGCGCGCGCGCACGGCCGCCACAAGAACTAACAACTTCGGGAGAGTTAATGCGAGTCATTACGAATTCGTGGAGTGCCGAAATTTGACACGTGCGTTTGGAGCGTAATTGGACGCTCGGTTAGAAAACTGTTTGGAAAGAACGCTGCAAAGATGGAGTGAAAGAGATTGTGCTGTACGCAGACAAGAAAATAATTCGTACGGCTTCTATCACGAAAGTCTCAGGTCGCAATGTAGACAGAAAAGAAACGAAGTAGGGTATTAATGTCACGTGGATTAAAGAAACTTGACAGTGAAACTTCTGCAAGCAAACACAGGAATGTTGAATGCCACTTAATGCAAATCATTTGTTTATATTATTGCCGTCATGTCGTGATAATAATTATTTAATATTGTTCCTAATATAATTCGACATATAATAATAATAATAATAATAATAATAATAATAATAAATTATACATGCGATGAAATAAAAATCGTTGTGCGTTTTAAAAACCCTACTACAGCAAAAAGCCTTCGCACGTAGTTACAAGGCCACGATGTAAAATGTGTTTACAGGTAATTATGCGTTCCGGCACGTAATACGTAAATTCCATTTTGTGCCCAGCTGGGTAATTCATTTTATCAATCTGCAGATCACGCGCTCTGGTAGCATTTGATGTTGTTTATAATATTTTACGTTGTATTGTGGTATGCGACTAACTAAATTGACATACATCAATGGTCAATTCAAACTGACACACATCAGTGATGTCAATTCGTACCTTCAAAAAAATCAACAAAACATATTGTGAGTTTGCTCTCTGTTGAATGAAGTACATTTAGAATTCTTTGGCTTCTTTGTCAGATCATAACACTTCTTTTCAACTTTTTTGAACATTTTCATTCAAAATCAATGACGTACTTTTTGTCGGAACGTTCTTTCAGAAGTTGATGTAGTTCAAAACATTCTAACAAATAAAAGAACTTTTATTTGTGATGAAGGCATGCCACTTCCATGTTCATGGAAGTTCAAACTGAAGACCTTGGGGCAATAGCATGCTATGCCCCTATACGTAAGTTTTGAGAAAAAGGCAAGTAAAGATTTAGACCAGGGCTTTCCAACTGGCGGCCGGTAATATTAATTTTCTCGTTGTATGTACATTAAGTTAGTTGAGTAAAAGTCGTATCTAATATATATATATATATATCTAATATATATATATATATATATATATATTTGTATCAGTATACTCTCAGTAGTTAGGCTAAAGACCATTTTAAATTACGGTGCGGCCCGCGGCTTCACTAGAATTTGATATGTGGCCCTTCGAAGTTGGACAGCCCTATATGACATTGCATTCTACACATTGGGATAAAGAACATTAATTTATGAATTACACAGCCTTCTTGCGTAAATTCTTTGAAATAAAAACCCAACATCTAGATTAATCTATGGGGCGTCAAAATATACTTCTATAGGGCGTCGAAATACTTTCTCAATTTCATCAGTAATGGCATAGCATGTTCTTACCACAAGGTCTTCAATTAAACTATCAGACAACTACTGATATCACCTTCATGGATAAAGCTCTGATCAACTTCTTATTTTCGTTCTCTTCCAATAAGCAGCGGTAGGTTGTGTGCAGTATACAGGAGAATTGTGCTCAAAATTACATACGTACAAGATAAAAATGACACATTTTATTTATAGATTTGTAAATACTAAATGAAACAAATTTAAGTTATTTTACCTCAGCGGGTCAGGACCACTGTTCCTACGAAAATGCAGGTCAGTGAAGTCGGCCTTACGAAGGTGGAAGTCAGATTATAGGGTGAATGCTTACTATGTGAATAATTTCGATATCTTCTCACACTCTTGAATACGTGTACCATACTTTTACTATTACTGGAATGCACATACATACTCGTAATTTCTGAAATGTCATAACCCTAATTATACGGATCATATTTAAACTGCTATTCCGGGCAAATTTTATATTATTGTATCATTTGTTCAAGTATGTTTTTTGTTTCAAGCAATGAAATAATCTCATTCATGTAGCTTGTTTTCTATCGTGTTATTTTACCTTTCTATTAGTTTCAAGATAATGATTTGGTTTGAATGGGCATTTATTACTAGTAGTTCTAGGAAAAATTAACCGTCACATTAATATGTATTAGAGTGAAGATGAAGGAATGTAACTCAAAAGTAGCAATAGCCTGTGTGAATATTTTGATTTTTTGAATCTCGTTTGTAGAATGGTACGTCATTTTTAACCGTAGAAAAATGGAATGCAGACTCAAAATTTTGTTGCATGTATGGAGATGAGGAACAATGGGCAGAGATGACTATAAAGAGATGTGTGGCCTCGTATGAAACGTTGAAGCTTAACTGAATTTCTCAACTAACCGTTTTGTGATTATATTTCAGGAATTAAGCACAGTTTTCTTATAAAATAATTTAAAAATTTCAGACGAAAAAGATTCAAACCATAAATTATACGTACTACATTGTTTTTCGAAAAGTATATTTCACGAATTTGCCACTATATCTGTATAAGATACTGGAAAGTTGCAACACGGCCAAGATAGAAGAGGCAACTTGTCAAGCAACATAATGTATCTTTCTCCGCTTTGCTCTATTTGCTAAACTGGGACATCCTAGACAGGAAGAAAACTGTCATTGTCAGAAAACTTATTTCTCCTTTTATCCAATCCATGTTACAAGAAGTGATTTTCGCTTTGAACCAATTCTCGCGTGTCACGTAAAATACACTAACGATGGGACCTTTCCCCTCCCATAAGCACGAGAAAGATTGATACTTTGAGGCCCAACACGCAGTTTTGTTTCTCTTACGCAGACGACAGTCGGCGCAGGCAAGAAAACGGAGGAGGAGGTCAACGTCACGCTGCGTTAACGAAATGTTTCGGAGGAGGTTGGGAACCACTTTCATCGGGGACGCAAAACGGTTCGTATCGGCACGTTTCTCCACCGCGACGGCTTCGCTGACGGCGGCGGCGGCGGCGGCGGCGGCGGCGACGGTGGTGGAGGCGGCGGCGACGGCGGCGACGGCGGCGGTCCGCAGCGCTTATGAAACTCGCGGGGCGCGTTGCACATATAAGGCTGTCGGACCGCAGACCACCGTAGACCTACTTCAGGTTTCTAATGTACGCGCAATTTTGCATAATGCCTATGTACACAAAGTCGAACAGCATTAACATGCATTAGGCACTAAGCGGTTTGTCGCGCCTGTGGAATGTCCAGTAGTAATTTATTTATATAGGCACTTGCGTATATCATCCGGTGAAAATTTTTGATCGTTATCTCGTGAATTCTTGGATTTTTATAGGCGTTCTTGGAAACCTATCAGGATAATTTCTAGGCCTCTTTACATGTCTAAATTAATTATGGGAAGGAAATGTTTAAGACCACCGCGCTTTTGGTGGTATGCGTAATCGTTGATGTACGAGTATTTTCCTCAATTTCGAGGGTGCAGTATACGGTCATTTCACATCTGAGATATAGGAATAGAATAAGGATGATTCTCATTCTAAGGCTCTGCGGGACTGATAACCCAAATTTATTCGTATCACTGTCAAAACGTTGGAAAAATCTTGACAACTTTCAATAGAAATAATTCCATTCTGATAAAAATATGTTTTGCAAATCTTACCTAATAATGTACAGCTTCAAATTTCTCAGTGCTGCATTTAAAGCAAGTAGGAATTGAACATATCCTACTGCAACTCCATTGTATATTTCGCATTTAAAGCACTGTACTATTCTATATTGTGAAGCATCATCTTTTAAAAAATTACTATGGAGTCTCATCTTTAACAAAAATTACCCCTTATCCCAAACCAATATAAATATTTATCCACTTTAGAAGCAGATATTGGATCCGTTTACGGTAAAATTTTTTATTTTTTTACATATTATCTGAGAAATATTATAATGTGGTTTTTAACCATGCGGTGATGTGAGGTTTCACCCACTCACCTCCCTCGCAAACGTTTTTATACTCATTTACATAAAAAGACAGAAAAATATGACGCTCCTAATTACCTTTAATTTATAAAACTTTTAATTTTTGTGATTTAGGTGATCGTACACATTTTTTCCACATTGTTTTCTATTATGTCCATTGTATTACCATAACAGCAGACAGAAGAAGTCCAGAAATTGTTAAGAAGGGAGAAGGATGATGTTCCTAAAGAGTGAAGATGTTTAACCTCTATGGGATAATTTTTAGGGTTGCATTCTCACGCCTCTCAAGCAAATAAGGTAGAGCAGAATTTCATAAAAAAGCTGAAAATTTTATCATTAATAATCGTCCAAGGCAAAAAGAAAAGTCTACAAGATTTTAGAGGTGTTGTTCCCATAACCACGGAAACGAAAAATCATCATTATTTTTAAACACGTTTTCTAACGTTTCACGGTGCAGGGGAAAGACAGAGAAAGTCGGGAGGCGGCAACAATCCTCAAGGCGGCGAAATGCGTCACCAGCGCGCGGGCCGTTGCGATATCCCTTACTCCCCCGCGCGCGTCGCTCCTCGCAATCGCAGAGCGGAGCGGAGCGCTGTGTGGCGCAACGAGCGCCTGCCTTCGATCCATGCACTCGCCTAGCCGCTGGAGATGATGCCCCTCGCTGAGCATGACTCACAAATTAGCATGTGCCAAGATTGTTCCTGGTTAGAAAGATTCTTAACCTGATTATGACAACGGTCTTGTGTACTCGAGTGCTGCTTGGAAGGTGCAAGATGGCTTTATTGGTTGCCGAGAGGATTATCAAGCACACATATAAAGATAGCTGAATAACGTAATTGTGCATTATTAGAGTTATTTGTTTGACATACTATACACTATGTAAGATAAATAAACTCTCATTGTCATGGAATAGCATTATTATTCAGAATGCATTGTAATATGGATGTAAATAATAGAGCTCTGAGACTTCATTTAATAGAGCTCTGTTCTCTGTTTAAAAAAATTTGGGAATCATTTTAGGCTCATTCCGCTCTCACTTCACCCTTTCATCCCTCACCAACGCTCATTAACAATTTCTGATTTGTTAATGAATTGATATTGATATTTATCATGTTTTTCACACTTTTATCAAAGTAATTAGTAGCTTGAAATAGTAAATCCATCATTTCTGATGAAATGGAAACGTGGATTTAGCATAAAAGTATAAAACCGTGTTTGGGTATAATGCCTTTTATAATTGAATATTGCTAATTTTTAAAATAGAAAATCCTTCTTGAATTTATTAATTTATTAAGCAAGTTTCGGGATTATTATCAATGTATTAGCTTATTCACATTATTGTAAAATGATAAAATTGTGGTCTTCCAACCATAGTATGCTATAATCTATTTAGAAATTAGATATTATGATGTATAGTTTATTTGTTTATTTACATAAAAGTATAGCGACAACTCCTAACACACTTTTCGTTAGGATTTTTTTAACGCGAAATGCTGTTACCTGTTTACCCTACAATAGAGTGCATCTTGCATCATACTTTAGATTAGGCCTTCCCCAGGACCTAAATTTAGGGTATCGCGGTATGGAAATTGCATTGGTCATGGCCCAGACCACTTCCTCCCCTCGCCCCTTTCTCGTTTCTTCACTTCAGGGGGACCGCCATATGCCTCTGTACGAAAAGTTCCGGACTCGTCGACTGCTGAATTTTTGGCTAGTGACGCTTCCCCCTGGTGTCTTTCCTAGACGGGCAGCGCCCCAGCCGAGCCACGTTTCAAGGTACCTCAACATCTGTAGTTGTGTAGTGCATGTAAGTATATTTGTGCAGGAAGGACAGAGAGTAAGTGTATTCGTATAAGGACTGAGAATAGGACAAGGAAGAGGGAGGGAACATCGCGCGCGGTCATTTGCCCGTAGTTAGGGTACTGTTGTCCTGCATTCAACTGGTGTTGATCGAAGAAACCACGGAAAACCTTCGATCAAAGCAATTAACAGCAAGAATTCTCCAAACAGCTTCTGAATCCGACCTACCTAGCTTCTCGATTTTCCATATAGTGCCTGTGTAGCACTTCTCTGTTGCAACTTTTCTATAGCTCCTCTTTCTGTGCGATGTAATCACATGTGTTCAACTAGTTATTCTTAACATTTCATAATTGATAACATTCCGACGATAATGTGGTATTTTATCCCGAGCACACTACTCGGGAATTCTTCTCCCAATGCACTTGCATTAGCTCAGTGCGCAATAACCCAAATGCTGAGAGAAATCCGTGAGTGATGGAAACGCCACGAACATGTCTCTCTTCGAAAACAAAGAAAGCGTGGGTCGAAGCCGCATCCATCAAATCGCACTCTGCGCGGCGGGCGGCGGGATCGCCCCGACAAAGCTCCCGCAATCGCCGTGACGCGGCGCCCGGCAAACGCGCGAACGCGGGTTTTCTCCAGTCACTCCGACCGCTTGTTAAGGGACCTCCTACGCCGCCGCCACCCCCCCCCCGCGCGGTCTCAGGTGAGGTGTGTCACTGGCAGATTGCACGCGCGCCCCACAGTGACAAATTTTGCCAATACTAGAGGACGAAATATCGGTTTGCGATTTGTCATTTCAATCTCTTATGCTCCGTGTTAAAAGATGTATTTTTTGACTATTTATTGGTACATCGTGATTACTGCTTACTAAAATGCAATTTTTTCGGAGTTTTCTGCGATTACTTTCGAATCATTTCAGTAGACTGCCACCAAAGTTTCTCACCCATAGATAAATTTTAATCAGAAATGGCAAATAAACTGACAATCACGAAAAGACATGCATAAAAACTGAAAGATTGGTAGGACGATTATTTAAATTTTTTAAATCCCACGTATGTGTGTGTCATTTCAGGTTTGGAAGGATTTGCAACGTTTCCACTCTACAATTAAAACAGTTGTAGAGTAGGTACGTTGCAAAACCTTTCCAAATATGAAATGACATTAAAACTATTGTCGTTTATGCAAAGTTGTTTATTTGGTACGAAAATACAGTATTTGTTCTCTTGAAGTGTAACAACTAATTAGAAGTGTTGAAGACAAAAGATCGTATTAAGACCAAATCTGTCAAGTTTCACTGAGAACAAAGCACCCTTTCTAATAGAAAGAAATACAAATTATTCACTCATGACGCGTCTACTGTTGATAATTTATGAATGAAAAGCGTGTGTGTGGTTCCTACATAAGTAGGTTCATTAAATTCTCATCCCTCTGAAAGTTGATCGTTTCAATTCATCCACTAGTATTTGTAACTGTCTAATGAATCATGCGGGAAAATAAAGAAGAAACAAACAAATAGAAACTAATCGAAAATCAGAATCTATGATTTTAAAGGGAAGAAAATGTTTACAAATGTTTAAAAGCATTTATTCCCCTGAAGTGAAATTTACTTGGAGCTATTGAGAATTGCACTATAATAATTAAAGAATTGTAAATTACGAACTTTTGCAGCTGTAACCAGAAATGTTCTATACTAATGTTATATCTCAATCTAAAGGAGGGTTCACAGCCTTTGGAAAAACTGTGACTAAGTCCATTTGGATATTGCTTCCAGTTATGAACAAGAAACTTGACAACAAGTTCTTCATGCTTGTGTTTTTTACAACTCTCCTTATTAACTGTTTAGAAACTTTTATTTAGTCAACTAAATATAATTTATTTTAATAACAATTTTTGTTATTCCTCTGTTTCTTCTAGAACCTATCTTTAAAGTCGTGGGCATCACCATGTGAATATCGGCGCGGAACTCAAATATAAAGCAATGCACTTCTCGCAGAGCGGTTGCCTTTCGAGCTGTTGTCACTGTGTTACCATAAGTTTACATTTTTTTAAATTTTAATCCATGTCTACACATATTAAAGGAGTTAATGTTGTCTGGAAATGATTTATGCAATAGTAAGGCTACATGAATAAAATTACACAAAATATTTAAAAATTTAAATACAAAATTTGTCAACATATTAATACCCAAAGGCTGTCAAGCATTATTCACATATCCATTATATTCAACACATTTGGATAAGCTTTACTAATGGCCTTCTTTAGATGCAGAATATAAAAAAATATCACAAGCAAATAAAAAAATTGAAAACAAAATTCCAAACCCTTAAAAGAAGTAATGTAGTAGAGGTTAGGATGCCTGCCTGAATCCCTGATCATTTCAGTCATATTCTAAATCCCTGATGATTTCAATCCCTGATCAGTTCAAAATTTGAAATTTTTATTACGCTTATATTCTTTTAATGCGATTATCGGCCATCTAGGACCACGCTACACGTTATCCTATGACGCACAGTCATATTTATCCCAGAGATGTTAACGTGTTCTTATTCTTTGAGGGAATCAGCATTTTCGGCTGTATTCATTGATTAAACAAGGTTGTTAACCTTCATTTATGAATTATGAGGTGATAGGATGATGATGAGGGATGAAGGGCCAATTACAAATACGGCCATGTCTAAGCAGGATTCGAACCTGTAGCCTGTCAGTGCAGATGACGGCTGTCGCAACCATTCGCACCACGGTGGCCGACTTGTATTTATTATTATTATTATTATTATTATTATTATTATTATTATTATTATTATTATTATTATAAGCCGGCCCTGTGGCCGATATCGCTAAAGCAGGAGTGTCGTGGTGATCTCGGACCAAAGGGTCGTGGGTTCGAGTCCCACCTCGGACATGGGTGTATTTGTGTATGTCTGTATGTGTGTGTCGTCCTTTCACCCCTCATTATCATCATCATTCCATCTTCCGTATCCCCAGGGCTAACAACTCTGGGGGATACAAACGGGTTCTAGCGTAATGCTGATCCAACCTGAATTACACACGCCTATCTCTCCGGGCCTCTGCACAAGTCCTCGTAGTCGAACGTCAGATTTTTATCCACGTCGAAGGAGAAGCGTGCTCACTGTGCGCCGGTCTATTAAACCCGGCACGCCGCGCCACGCCGCGCCACGCCGCGCCACGCCGCGCCACGCCGCGCCACGCCGTGCCGCGCCGCGCCGCCTGCGGAGAGCCGCGGAGGCCGTGGAAGTCCCAGAGCCGCTCTCGGCGATCGTGGGTGGCGGTTTCCGCGGTGCTTTCCACAGCTTCTGCGCTGTCGCTCAAAGGCGCGTTGTTCTTCGTCCCACATGCGCCGCTGCCGCGGCGGCCAACGGGCACAATATGCTACTTTTTTCTCGACTCGCGGAGACGTCGTGGAGAATGCTTGCTACACAGCCGACCGCTGACGTGAAGCGCGCGCGGGATGCTTCGGCTTGGGCGAGGGAGTGCTCTTACTCTCGGAGAGGGTAATACGCGAAAAAAGAAAACAATGCGGTATATGGTTTTTGTGTGTGGCGTTTTGACAGGGTATAACACTGTTAGTATCGTCTGCTTTTGAATCTGAAACTTATATAATATTACTGTAATAGTAACATAGTATGATACAGTATGACGCAGCATGGTTGCAATGCTATATGGTGAAGTCATAAGAGACTTTTTGGAAGAAGAGAAATCCAAAGTCGTTGTACGTAATAATTGTTGTCGATAGGAAATAATAATAATAATAATAATAATAATAATAATAATAATAATAATAATAATAATAATGTCTTTATTTCTGGCGAGGCTCAGGCTGCAAGATCTACTCTTCCACCTAACCACTTATATACAATTACATCCATTATTTACATTTACATAATTATAATTGAGGCATTCGGGCGGAAACAATGCTAGCTGACATTTCATGTTACTTAAGAAAGTGCAATGATCGATTAGCTAACGGAAATGCACACAACTAATGAAACATTAAGTATGAATGTATTTCCATTGTCAATTTTCTGTTGTGAAAAGTCAATAATTTTACTTTCGCAGAATGTCAGAAATTATCCCATACACTCGAATGCCTCAATGTGGACAAATTGCAAGAAAAAACGAGGGCAAATTTTACGTTTCTATCTGGGATGCAAGACTAGGGACCATCCCGGCATACGCCTTAAGCGATTGAGTAAACTTAGGAAAACCTCAATCATACAATACAAAGAATGAAAATGGGTACAATCCTTATTATCTAATATGCAATATACTTGCTTTTGAGTATTGGATTAGACAGGAAGATATGGTTTTAGGGCTTTCAGCGACAGAGTAACGAGAAAATAACATATCTTGAAAAGCAAACGAGTTTTTGCTTGTTGTATAAACCTTTAAGGTTTAGGAACTGGTTGGAACACAAAAGACTATCAATACCAATACGCCTTTATTGAACATATGTGTATCTTCCGTCTTGATTTTTGCTTTCACGAGCATTGCAGGAAAACAATAAATTGCAAGAAATTTAATTTCATCATTCCTTTGTGTAATACACATATTTATATTCAGAAATGTATAGAGAAACGTTTGATATATGGGAAGGTCGTGTGGTATCGGCCACCTTAGCTTTAAATATGATTTCTTAATTAAGGTTAGTTAAAATTATTCTTAAATACAGAATATGAAACTTAAATCTCTTACTCACACACTCTATCAAAGCCGTTTGATTTGAAAGTAAAATAATATGATTATTTGGGAATAGTAAAAATCGTTGACAATTAACACGTCTGAAGAGTGGAGGGTGGTATCGGACAACTAAGTAAATAATGGTAAAATAATTTTAATGAAGTTTTTTTACAGCAATTCATCAAAGATACGATCACTATTGAGACACATATTTAATTGATTAATACAAAGAAAAAATTAGTATTTGGTTACAAGGGAAAAGAACAGTTCTTGATTTAAAAAACAAAAACTCAACTATTATGTTCAATTTATAGCTTCATGACTATCATTATTGACGGGTTTTTCTTTTGAAATGACCTTCATAATGACTATCTTCTTAGTATTTCTTCCTATTTCCCGCGAATTTTACCTATAGTTTCCTGAAACACGGACAAAATCCACATTAGTATTCGAATATTACCTCATACACGCAGGAAATATGGAAAAGTGAAGAGAAGGCGAAGAAGTAACAGTCCGGTACCATCCGATTCTACTTTGTCCGATACCATAATGCTGTAACGTAACAAATACACTAAAGTAAACATACTAGTCACAGTAGAATGTATTTAAACTATTCTAAGAAAAGTTTCATAGCTCCAAAGTTATCTTCGTACACCGGTCAGCATGAAAAAAACGTAATGCGTGTCGCTATAACCAAACTGATCGATTTACTCACCTCATACGGCGTTTGCAAAGCTAATTCGTGTCCAGGAAACACACTGACAGTGCAGCACGTGCTACCAGTGCCCAGTTCCTTAAAATACTTTTGTCCGATACCACCCGCTGTCCGATATCACACGACCTTCCCCTAACCCCCAGTTTTACTTCAAAAATCATTTGTTTTTATTAGATATGGGAAATGTATGGCTATTATAGAATATAATAATATAATACTATAATAGAATATAATAGTCATCTGTAGATAATTTTTTGTGACAATCAATGCAACGTCAACATACACATAACCTCCAAAGCCTAAACAACATTTAACACATTTCAATTCACATGAGTTAAAATTAACCACGAGTTTCTTGCCGTATTATATTGCTATTATACATTTTGTATTTTATATTATTTCTATGGTTATTGTATATTAGTGCCGAATTCGTTTGAAGTGTTTTTTTTTTAATTCACCACTTGCAAAAACTCTCAATAGTCTGCGGCATTGCGTACCAGTGGCAAAATGTGTAATGTTGTGGCTTGTTAGACATTAGTAAAGAAAACGAAGACAATCAGAATTTGATGAGAATAGTATTCGCACTGCTATTTAAATGAGGAAAATGCCTAGATGATTATTTCTGAAGATGGCTGAACGCTTGATTTTACGGCACTAAGGTCTCAAAATTTTAACGTGCGTAACACGGATTCTAGAAAGCACTGATTTATATTAACGTTGAATTGTACTTTCCCGTGTGCATGTAGAAAAAGGTGAATTATAACATACTGAATTTCAAAAGTTCGTGACACTCTCCAAAGAGCATCTTCCCTCACTCACATTCAGTCATATTTTCGAAAAAAACGTTTCAATCTTGTGCATATTTTTTATCCATTACATTCATTACTATTTAAAACACTTCCTGGAAAACAATTTAACCACTTGTATAGTACATATTCGGTATATTATTTAACAATTCAAACATTTCATCATTCTAAAAAATTGACCCAACTTGACCATATTAAATTTATCCTACTCCTACAATTCGCTTTTCCGAACCGTTGAAAACGATGGAATACGCGTACGGGGAAAGGCGTTACCGGAAGCTAAAGTATACGAATGGACAGCTCGAGATTGTGGTAACTAGGGTAATAACTTACTTATACCGTCATGTAGACGACCGCAACCGACTATGCAAATGTCTGGAGATCCTTCAGGGAACACGTCGGCAGACAATTCTGCCACTCTATGCTGATATACTCCTCTCGGGATTCTGCATAACAACGTCATGCATCAGTCGCACGTGAAACCTCGTTCATTGTTTCTTTCCACTAGTCACTGGCAGATAACGAGATGGAAGCGGTGGTCATCGGCGAACTCTACTGCGTTGTGCATTTCCTCGGATCTCCCGGACGATGAATCACCATTGCATAGGTGCGGCTTTCAAGATCAATAAAGAGAAAGGAGTATTCCATATTCGTAATAATTAATGAAAATGGCTGACAGTTCGCGAAACTCATTCTTGTATCGCAATTGTTCACCAAGCAGTCGTTATTAGTTCTCCCGACCATGAATTGACCATGTGTGTGTTGTGAAATTGCGAAGTTGCGAAACACAATGCCAAGTGATGATTTTACGAGAATCAGTGAGAAATGGGAAGAATAGATTGTACTGTAATATCGGTGTTGTATAGTCCGTTTTTCACAAGCGTATTCGCGATTATTTTCCTTCGCCAGAATTCAAATTCCAGGTGAACAGCAATACGAGCAGCGAAGCACGCTCTCCTCTTCCAAATAACAAAACTTGCAAAAATAATATCTCCATGTGCTTAGTTTAAAACATAAGAGAAACATTTATAACGCCTATTCAAAAGCCTCATACCCGCCATCTCCCGCGATAAAAACAGGCATTGCACTTATGGGACTAATGACCTTGGCAGTTGATGCGCCTGGAATCACAAATCAATAAAAAAAATCAACCGCACAATTCTGAACCAAAAATAAGGAAATTTTCCTTAAGAACCTTAAAATGTTTAATATAACAGTCTTCTCATAAAAGTGCTGCAAATATGCAGCTCCTTTCATGACTCCGATAGTAGTTTTAAAAAATGTATTTTCTTCCCGTTGGACTTAAGTCTTTCGGGAATATTAGCAGGTACATTGTTACATACAATGAATTTAAGGGATCATCCTAAGGTAAATGCGGGTCTCAATGGAACCCTTCACTATGTTTTTACAATTCGTATTTGAATAACTTGACTAAGGGAAGATTTGCATTTATTGATTAGAAGGGGGAGGGTGTTTGTGGGGACAAAGGGGCAAATTATTTTAAGAATCAGGGTGGGCAATAGAGATCTTTGGGGAATCTGGATCTAATGAGTGAAGGATAATGTGCGTTTTGACCGAGATTGAATACTGAAGTGTTGGGACATGCTGGGAGGAGAGAGTAATATTTTTTAGAGGTTTGTGAGATGAATTCTGAGAGGAGAGGTACTCGAAGCTCTCGGTGGATTTGTGAATTAGAATTGAACTAGGGGGCTTTCAAGGTATGTCTTAAATATTTGTTTGGATTGTCTGTAAGATGGATAGAGTGGCTCGTGCTTTGTTGCGCCATATAGGACAAGCTATGTCATTGTGGGTCTAATTATCATTTTGTAGATGAGCAACCCAGTTTCTATACTAAGGGTGGAATTTCTGTTGATAAACGGGTATAATTTTAAAATTTTTGCACGTTTCTTATGGGCAGTTGATTCAATGCGCGGTTTCCAAGTTAGCCGTTTGTCCAGTAAGACAACTACGTATTTGACTGGAGAAGAATGAGAAAGCCCGGGGATATCTGTGTTATTTATTCGTAAAGAAGTAGAGAAGGGAAGATATTGAGAGTGAATATTTTTGATTGTGATTTTAAGGGGTTAATTTTAATTCTCCATTTTTTGGTTCAGTTCATACGACTGTAAACGTAGGATTGTATGTAAACATAGGCTAAGTTGATACAAGAGTGTGAAGTGAAAATAGCGGGATCATTTGCCTAAAGAACTTGCTTCGTGTGGAGTTTGATAGTCTGCTGTAAATATTGACAACAGTGTTGGTGAAAGAACCGAACCTTGTGGAACCCCTGCGAGAATTGGATGAAGCGGTAATATAGCATCATTTACTTTCACTTGAAAATATCTGTCTGTGAGAAAGCTTCGAATTATTTTCTGCAGATAGAGATATTATATTCGTAGTCAATAAATATTAAAATAAAGTCTCATCATGACAGTTATTATAAATCAAACTTCATTAAGATCTATAAAGTAGGTGCTACGTTTACGGGAAGATACTGAAATTATTTACTTCATTTCTTCCTTATTTGTTTATATTCACAGACTTTTAGAATTAGTCTTACCGAAACAATTCCAGCCCATGCATGTGCTATGTAATTGGAGAATGCTTTTCTTTTCAGGCAACTTTGTAATTCATTTAAAACCTCCGCAAAATTCTGACTCCAATCCACTGCGCAATTATCAATATGAATATATTTTAAGGGTTGCCTTGAAAGTCCGATTGTTTTGTAAGATTTTTTTTCCATTTTTCTCCTGGTGCTCTCAGAATTACACAGTAAAAACTCAGACACAGTCGGATGAATGGCTATGGGCGATTTTTTACCAAAATGAATCGATATCACGTAGTATAAACACAACCGCTACCGTACAATATTGTCTTCCCTGACCTCATAGAGGTTCGAAGGACTGGGTGCCAAGTTTACACGTGAAATGTTTCTTGCGATTTTGCGATTCCTCTGCTCAGTAGTGTGGTTGTATGTCTACTGTGTCGTTTTACTTTCCCGTATACGTACGTATACACGGAGTGATATACGTAGTATAGGGAAAGTTATGTAATGCTGCGCGAAAAAAATGGCCAATTTTCGGCGGAAAAAAATTAATTGCCGGGCCGTGAAAACGAATAAGTGGATAAAACCAGTTGCTAAATTAAGAAAAAAAAATCCTCTATCTCGTGGTGTGGTCAAAATCCATGATTTTGTTGCTTCTTTATACTTAAAAATCGATTGACGGCATTCCGTCCGTCTGTCCGTCTGTGGTCAACGCTAGCGCCTAAACCGTTCGGTCGATTTTCTTCAAAATTGATATTCCCCAGTCGATCTGATTCTAGTCGAAGCTTTGTGATTTTGAAAAAGATTCTTTAAAATTTTGGGGTACTTTATATGAAGCCCCCCGGGGATTTTCAACATTTTCTCAAAAACGGCTCCAAATTTTTTTCTTTAAATTTCTTGTATGAATAGAGGAAAATACGCTTTTTAACATGGCATAGGTCCGATTTTCACGTACAGCTCTGAATTTTCGAAAATTGTGAAAGTTTGAATTTTTTTCGGCGTCTTTCTCCAACTACAAAATTGAAGTTAGAGATTTTTTCTTCAAATAAAATTTGTTCTGCATATTGAGTTCTTTAATAAAGGTCATGTAAATGTTTTTCACAATTTTGGTAGTTTTCGTGCAATATTGCGCGCAATATGTGCAATTTTAAAAAATTACAAAAACAAAATTTTCTCAAAAACGGCTCCAAATTTTTTCTTTAAACTTTTGGTAGGGATAGTGGTAAATGTACTCTATCAATGACATAAAAGCCATTTTGGTCTATCGGTTTGTTTTTTCAAAAATTACCAAAATGTAAATTTTTTTACTTGTCTCTCACGTCGTTAATATTTACATTATCGGCGATTTTTTTACATTATTATATTTACGAGTATATATGCTTTAAATAATGTCAAGTAAAGTTTCTCGAAAACACAACCGTTTTCTGCGAAAAGTAGCTCAAATTTCGGCATTTTCAGAAATGCTCAAACGTCATTTTCTCGTATATGGCTGCAATTTTTTTCTTGAAACTTTTGTAACGGATAGTACTAATTACACTCATTAGTATAGCGTGAAGTTTATTTTGAGTATTTTTTGTTTTTTTCAAAAATTATATAAATGTAAATTTTTTGAAAGATCTCTCACATCTTTAATATGCACATTATCCGCAATTTGTAAAGATGATTATATTTGTGAGTGTAAGTGCTTCAAATAACTTCAAATAAAGTATTTTAAAAACTCAAAAATTTTCTGTGAAAATGAGCTTCAAATTTCGCATTTTTAGTAGTGCTAAAACGCCATTTTCTCTTAAACGGCAGATAATTTTTATAAGAAAATTGCCATTTACGGCTAGGTTTTTGTGTTCTTTAATATTCTAAAATTAATGTTTCTGTTCTACCAATAGGAAACCGAAAAATTAAGAAAATGACAAAAAAAATGTACTTTTGGCGATGATAGATGGTAGCTGGCAAGAAAGAGTATGTGGCAATTCCGAATAGCTAGCGAAGACCCAGGAAAATAGAAAACTAATACGGGAAAGTCTGTGCCATTCTGGTTCTGTTTTTTGACAAATAAATAAATAAATAAATACGGTCATGCTTAATTTTTTCAAAATACGAGTAGTTTTTCTTTAACCCTTAACTGGTATCATGGATTTTGGTTACGTAAACGGTATTGTCGGGTCACCGCAGACCCAGAAATTAATTTTCTAATTTGGCATATTAATTCTTACTTAATGAAACTAGAAATCGATATAAATCTTAAAACAACTTCCCTCAAGGATTGTAACTGAAAGACTTCTTCAATTAAATTCATTTTGTGTGTCTATAGTACCATATTTCTGAATTCGTATATATTTACATGGGTTAGATGAGATCAATTTGAAAAGGGATTCAATTTTCAAAATACTAGAAATGTTTCATTGGCACGGGTCAAAATGAAGAGCTAGCACTTGTATAAACATAATAGGGACAGAAAAACACAAGAATGCTACTTAATTCATAAACTTTGCAAGCATGCAAAAGTGGTATACAACAAATGTTTAATTTTTTGTCTGTTTATAATTAGCCAAATAATTATGCAGTTATGGACGGGATGTAATTTATTCAGACTCTACGCACTTATTACAATACACTTTTACTAACTGTGGGTTTTGCAAACAGTTTTGTTGCACTGACAGCAGACTGTGTTATATTTATTGACCTTTGATGACTGTCAAAGAGAACAGCGATTCCGTTTCTTCGGCTCGTTACCCTCATCATTTTCACTGCATGAATCATGATCTCTGTCTATTGTTGAAGCGTCACTGAGATCACTATCTACCTCTGCAAGCTACTGTTCAATTTGTACAGAAAGTTCTTCATATTCCATTGTTGAGAAAACAGACTTCGATTTTCACACTATAATTAAAAGACTAACGTCAACGGTATCGTCGGGTCTCCACTGACCCGGAACACACACTGCAAGGACAAATCAACTTCCTTTCATGAGTTCTAAAACACCACTGCCCATAAGTGTAGAGTGTAGGGATCAGGTGGCAGCACAGGCAAATTGCGGCAAAATTGCAAGGTTTAAACAAAAAAGAAATTCTTCTGGGTCAAATGTGACCCGACGATACCAGTTAAGGGTTAATTTTGTGACAAACGTAATAGGCCGCTGTAAATTTACTGCGCTTCGGACAGCTGGATGCGTCGTAAATTAGAATGTGCAATTTTGTATATTATTTCTTTCTTCGTTTCTTACATTCGAACTTTGTTATAGACTTACACATTAATATTTTAGAAATTGTTTATTTTGAAATATTTGAAATAAGTAAAAAGAATTAATAGCTCTCAGAATAGCGACAATGCAGGGTCTGCAACAATGGAATTCACTTTGCGCTCGCGAATATCTGTGAATTACCGTCATTGTTGTGACCTGAAGGAGCTGTATGAAAAGGAGTTATAATTGTCTAATTTATGTTGATATTTGCGGGCAAATATTTAGTTTTGCACCAAATGCTGTAGCATTTGTAGTGAGTAGAGAATTTGTTGCATGGTTTTAAAATACTCTTCCCTAATCATGGCCCAATGGAAGGCATTTCTATATTTTTAGGGTATCAGGCTTCTTTTTCCAATACAGGGTTACAAAACTTTTGCATTCTATTTTTGTGAAGTTGTATAATTCACATAGCTCTGACAACACTGCAATGGAAATAGTGAGTTCCAAGCGAAGATGTTAGTAGCGCATGAAGTGCAATATTACAGTACTACTTAGCTGTTTCCTCTAATACGGGAAAGTAAGTGCTGTTGTAGCACCACTAGTGTATATTGTTTTGTGGTATGTGGCAGTTAATAATAAGTGAATCAGGTTGGAAAAGTCCCGCGAAAGTATCCCTCACTGTAAATAGTGGTGTATGCACATAGATTCGAATTTCGAAAGAAAGAAGCAAAATTTCGGAGAAGCGAAATTTCATTCGTCACAAAAATTGATATTTTATTGAGCAGGAAATAAAATTATATGTTACGGGAGTTGTTTATCAGTGCAAAATACTTATCAAAAACAGTTCGAGCGAGTGCATGCTCCACGCATCCTGTAGAGTTTTCCAGCAACAAAAACTTGCCAAAACATTTATTTAAAATATTCAAATTCGTTCTTTCCAACTACAAGACGTTTTCATATCACTTAAATAAAAAATATAATATATTATTTAAAAAAATTATAAAGAATATTTCGAAATATTGAAATCAAACCGTTTTCTTTTCTTTCAAACGTTATATACAAAATAAACAATTTGCTCTTTTCCTTTTTATTCTCTTGTTACAATTCTCACCTAAATATAATGGTCATATAAAAACTGAAAGATAAATTGATGAACGTGAAGTAATTAAATTAAAAATTATCAGAATAATTCACAATAATGGTTCATTGTCATTCACACTTGTTTGTGTCTTACTCTGGTTCAACTAGGCCACTGACCAAGGAGTAGGTCCCATTCAACTGATTGAATCACTAATTAATTTGTGATTCCCAGCGAGAGGATTCTCCCAATTCCCATTTGTGTAATTCTCGTATATGTAGTGCATAATACATCCCGGAAGGTGTTCCTCCTCGCCTGAACGAGAAATCCAGCAACAACCTTCATGTCGAGATGCAGGATTTCCCTTCTCCAGATATATTGCCCAGAGGGACGCAACTCCAGCCGGGCCAAGCTTCCAACTGGTATTTGGATATGTGTGATGGCGTAGTGCATGTGAGAATAAATGTGTGTATGAGTAGAAGACGATCGCGCGCGCTCCGTTGCCTGGGTCTCGAGTTATTGCCTCAACATAAGCTACGTATTTTTCGGCCGAACTGAGGAAAACTACCAATCAGAGCAGCCAGCGGCCCGAATTCTTCTCCAGTCAGAGCCTGAATTCGACCTATCTATATTGCCAGTACAAAAACAATCAGCCACCGTCGGAATTCAAACCCTATCGCCTTCCGGTTCGTGAGGACCAGTTTGTGCCGTGACCTGTGTTAGTCGGTCGCCCCATCCGAGGCTCTGGAGCGGCCTGGGCGGCGGCAGTGGCTTGACGTCCAGCTGGGCGCTGGCGCGTGGCAGCAGCCGTCGGCGGCCAGGTCGTCGCCTGCGGCTGCGCACGGAACGACAGCGTGCTTTTTCTTAGAGCGAGAGGAGATCTCTAGCCAGCAGGTGTGCGCTACCGACGCCGCATCCGGTCGACTCCGCCACAGGAGCAGCAAGACGCGTCTACTCCGGAGGGAATATGCATCTGGAGACGACTTGTTGTTAACGACGACACCACCGAGTAGTAAAACGTTGCGACGGCGTTTGATTTTATTAGAAAAGAGTACCCAATTCATGTTGTGCAAACTTTTGGGCATTTGGACAAAAAAAATGATTAATTTTGTATTAGTATAAGGGTATTCAACAATTGGAATACGATTCCTGCAGGAGTGCTACTGAATTTACTCCTCAGTGTGGGTAAATTCAGAAATTAATTTAAAATGTAAAATACTTAGTTCCTCTTCTCCTGTGTCATTATATTTTATTATTTCGGTTCATTACGTTTAGCATTGTCTATTATCGCATTAAGTACCAGCGTCCTCATTTGAGGACAGTGAATTTTTTTCATTATTTCATTTCATTATAAATTGTGTTCACCATCACATTGTTGTTTGGCAACACCGCAAAGGTTCATTCAACAGATATAAACGTTTGTTATCGCTCAGGTTTATATTCTTGTAGTTTTTCTAACTTCCTAAGTTAGTGCATTTTATTCTTTGTTTGTGTTGATAAAAATTTGATTATATCTACTTTTCTAAATTTCGGTGAGTTGCTAAACTCACTATGTAGTGTTAGTTTGTGCTCATACTTTACGAAGAATATAAAATTGTGCTGTTATATGAATCAATGTTTTCGAGATGTTGATATTTTAGTGCCGTCCTCATATGAGGACGCTGGGACTTAATGTTATATAATTTTGCCGTGAAGTGAAAAACTTGTTAAAGAGTTGGAATTTCATTTTTTGAATGGTCGTGCCGCTAGATGTCGCATGATTGATCATGCGACTGCTTGATTATGCACTGCTTGTTCATGCGACATCTACCGGCACGACCGAAAAAGACGCGATTTTTATAATGCTGCCTCTCCAAGACCGTCTTCACGATGGAATATATAACGGCATTTCGCGGTTTTTCTCGGTCGTTCCGCTAGATGTCGCATGATCGCGACCGACTGCTTGAACATGCAACATCTAGCGGCACGACCGAGAAAGACGCGAAATGCCGGGATAGTTTTCATCGTGAAGATCGTTTTCAGATGCAGCTTTATAAAGAGGCAGCTTTATAAAAATCGCACTATAAAAGTTCCAAGAATCTGCAAGAAAGAAAGTATCAGTTTTGTCTTCTCCAGCAAGCGTGCTGCGTAACGTAAGATTCGACAGAAAAAGACTCATTATCACGAGAATTGCTTATGCACAATATTAGCAGCCATCATGCAAGCCTCGCAAATATTTTGCTAAATGCAATATTACTCTCTGTGTGGAATGTTTTGGTCTATTCCACTTCAGAAAGTAAAGTAGTTTTTTTCTGAAATTACTTTTGTACTATAATCTTAGCTGTGTACTAGATCATTTTCCTTAATATGTTAGTAGTAGAAGTCTGTTCAATCAAGTTCTTTTTTGAAAATATTCTTCTAGTGTAATCGCATTTGCTTTGTTGATACATTTTATTTTTGTTTTAAACTTCAAACAATAGTTACTAAAATTCGAATTCAGTGGGCATAAACATTTGTTATGAAGACTTATTTTATTATTGCGGAAAACGTCATACCAAGTCCCAGCGCCCTCATATGAGGACGGTCCTCCACACTTACCCAAATTAATATTTTGAATTAATTTCGATAAAATTAAATAACTAGCACTCAATTCTGATGATTTTTTGAATTTCACTAAAAAAACTGCAGTAAAAATAATTTGGGATTTAATGGGTTATTTTTACGTATGTATATGAAGAAAGGAGAGCTCCCTCCAGTAATCTTTTATGCCACTGCAGTGCCTCTGACAGCGAGGTCATAAGGTTCGTGTCACGACGGTGGCAGGACTTTCGACACTCTCTAGATAGCTAGGTTGAATTCAGGCTCTCTCTGGAGCCCGTTGCTCAGATTAGTAGTTTCCACGGCTTCACCGATCAATACCAGGCGAATGTCGGAGAAGTACCCTGACAAGTGAACCATGGACCGCGAACGATCTTTCCTTCCTCTTCCTTGTCCTTTCCCCACTCCTTACACACACACACACACACACACACACACGCACTACACTAGCACATATGTCATAAGACCAGTAGAGAGTTTGCCCCGGCTGGAGAGTTGCCCCTCTGGTGGGAAACAACTAGATGGTGAAGCAAGGCGGGATGTAGGTCGGCGCCGGATCTTTCCATCCAATAGCGGATGAACCCCTCCACCTATCTACGTAATGCAAATGAACTACACTTGCGGGATCAGTGACCATAGCAGTTGACGCGCCCAGAAACACGAAATAATCAAACAGTATGGTTATTTTCCAGTAGCCTCGCGGCTAGCTCTTGGTCAGCGTGCTCGCTTCCTACTACGCGGCCCTGTGCTCGATTCCTTGTCTAGGCAAGACTACAGTGTGAGTTTTCCTTGCAATATCCCAGTATATATTGCTGCGTGGCGATGAGAAAATTCACTTCTCAGGTTGAGAAGACCCGAATACGTCGTGGGGATGTCTTCGTGCTAAGCACACATACCTCCTTAACCCATGGCCGCAAGTCAGAGACGTCGCCGGCAGGCCTGAGCCCGTTCGCGGGCTGTCGCGCCAAGTATATGCATACATACGTTATCTTCCTCTAAGAACTGACCGAAATTATTACATGAAAAATATTTATTATCAGGGGCAGTCAAATGACACACCCTCCACAAAACACATTCCTTGCAAAAAGTAGAAACACTGTGGTTAATTACATTAGGAAACAAAAACAATTTCATACCTCCAGGATGAAAGTAGATGATTTCAAAGAAAACGATCATGTTGATTTCGAAAATCATAATAAAAAGTTTCTATTAGGCAAGGCTCAAAGATAAACTTATTTAGTATTTGAAATAAACAAAATCCTGTACTAATTTCCACATTGTCATTCCAGTTATATTACTTCAAACTTTTATGACCATGCTTCATATGTGGTAAGAACAAGTTAAAAACGGAATACGCATATTCGTGTAATAATATGAAGACATTAAAATGATTTGTTGGCATTTTTCACAGTATTGGTAGAGCAAACGACATGATTTTAGTTTTCCCTATAACCACAACCTAAGAGTTGTACAGGCCACACAACACTAGTGGTTTTTACTGATCACTAAGGAGCGGATTTTTATGCCCTAAAAATGTTGAAATATGCTTTTTAAAATATGCATTATTGACCTAAAAATTCTCAAATATGCAGTTTGATATGCATTTATGATCTAAAAAGACTTAAATATGCACTTTAATATGCAATTAAAATTAACAATATTTCATTTACTGTACAAACCTTTCTTGATAAAATTCAGGCGAAGTATGCTTGGAATGAAAATTTTTTTTGTGAAAAATGCCAACAAATCTAACTAATAACCTAACTTACTTCTCGGGAAGAATCATTGAAGGAAATGTGGATAGGCCTTCTTTCACTTTTTTCTGCCTAGTTTAAAAAATATATCAAGAAATTTCATTCATTTGCACAATTTTTTTTTCATCTACAGAAAAAAAAGAAAATTGTGACAAGCTTTGCTAACAATGAACGCTCAACAATTTATTCTAAGAAAACCTGAAACATTTTCTGTATTTTAACGAAATATGCAAAATATGTTCCCATAGTTACACGAATATTCCCCAACAGGAAAAATCCATCAAATATGCTTTAACAAATTAGTCTACAAAGCATTCAATTATAACCAAATGGCAAGAAATTACAATTAGCTATGCCTTGAAGCAATGGTGAAAAATATGCAAAATCATAAAATCCGCTTCCTACTGAACACAAACACGACAGCCAAAGTATAAAGTATACGCAAGTCTTGTCATTTCATATATTTTTCCCTTTGAAGTTTGGGTGTAAATTTTCCACAAACGTTACAGAAGTTTTCGGGTTGATTCGCACTCATTCAATGTAAAATGACGATTTGCATTTCGTCGAGCCGATTCAATTCTACAGATTATGCGGTGAATTTCGTTTTATAAAAAACACATTACTATAATATATTAAGGTATTTGAGGCACACGCAGACCAGACACGAACTTCACGCGCTTTGCGTTTACCGACTGACTCAGTATCTGCCACCCCAACAGTTGGATACTTGTATATTTGCGATACGGTAAGGGGACAAAATAATTATTTTCCATGACTGATGCGCAATTGGAAACATGAGGGTGCACGTGACTTGTTTTCAAAATATCCACTAAGACCTCTTAAGTCCTACTCTCAATTGAACGCCGCTACAAAGACGAGAGAAAAAGACAGTAATCTTCGAGTACAGAAAGTAAAAAAAAAAACACACACACGAAAGCCTAATTTTGTTGATATACCATGAAAGTGACAAAGAAGAACTGAACAAATATTTTGTTTTTAAATAGATTTTATGCTTATTGATTCTATGTATCTTACAGGAGCAATTTAAATGTATTTGGATTAATAGCAAAATAGGGTATGATACGATATAAAGATACGGTATATTTAAAAACTGTGACGTGATGTCAAGTTTTTATTGTGTAATCTACATATAAATTGAGTATGTTACGATCTCTACCTTCCTGGAGGTAAACATTGTGTTCCCTAGTCTTATCGATATTACCATCTCTGCAGTAGGAGAAATGCATAGTGACATCACACATTTACACACAATTGTTTGTTTTTCTACGAAGATGGTTATAGTGAAAAGTGTGTACGCCCAGCATGAGCAATGATAACAAGCAAAGAAGGGCAGATAGGTGTGGGTCGGTTTTTGGTGGCTGCGGATGCTGAAACACTAGAAACTCAACATCGTATGTCTGCAGTGCATGGCAAACATTCTATGTGATGTGCATGACAACAATGCACGAGTGGTATGAAAAATACCGAAAAGGAAACATCACTGCAAGACATTTCGAGCGTAGGAGAGGCCCATTACTCCAGATATTATCGCGTGAATTGATGTTATCCCGGAAAACCGATGGATCACAGAGAAAGATATTTGTGTTCAGGTAAGAATTACCCATGGCACCATGCTTGCCAAGATCAAAGATCACTTGCAGTTCCGAAAAAAAAAAAAGTGCGCAGTGGATTCTGCATCAACTGACGGACGTTTGAGAGAATGACTTCGTATCTGGTTTCTGCATGTCACCACTAGGAAGAATATGCCTTTCCGTCCCGATTCTTCACAGGGGGTAAAGGTAGTGCCCCCATTTCAGCCCGAGAGAAAACGTCAACACCAATACTAGAAACATAATTTCTGTCCCGCCAAAGAATACGCAGCTGTTCACCCAAATTGCCTAAAATCAAGATGACCTTTTTTACTTTCCCGTTAACATAGTATATACGGAGTAACATACCTAGTAAAGAGAAAGTTATGTAATGTTGCGGAAAATCGATTCGAGATTTCAACGGAAATACAGGTTTTGGTATACCCTGATACCAAAAATTATTTTTTTCTAAACGTCCGTCTGTCCGCCCGTCTGTGAACACTTCTAGCGCAAAAACCATGCGTAGGATTTTTTCCAAATTGAAGAAACCACCTGTCCATTTGGATCGAGTCAAAGTTTCGAGATTTTGAAAAACTTTCTTCAAAATTTGAGGGTTCTTCACATTAAGCCTCTGGGACATTTTCAAAATTTCCTCAAAAACGGCTCCAAATTTTCTGTAAATTTCTTGTAATAATAGAGTAAAATATACTTATAAAGATAGCATAGATCCGATTTTCACGGTTAACTCTGAATTTTCGAAATTGCAAAAGTTTGAGTTGTTTTCGGCGTCTTCCTACAACTGCAAAATTGAAGATAGATATTTTTCTGGAGAAAATAAACAAATAAAATTTGTTCTCCATAGTAAATTCTTTCATTTTGGTCATGTACATTTTTTTGAAACTTTAGTAGTTTTCTGGCAATATTGCGCGAAATATTTTAAACAAATTACAAAAACAAGATTTTCTCAAAAATGGCTCCACTTTTTTTCTTTAAACTTTTGGTTGGGATAGCGCTAAACATGCTAGTGCTCTATGAGATCACCTTAACGCCATATCCCTCAATTCTTTTATTTTTTTCAAAAATTTAATATTTTTCACTTTTCTTTCACTTCGTTAATATTTACATTAGTGGCAATGTGTTCACATTATTATATTTATGAGTACATATGCTTCAAATAATGTCTCATACAGTTTCTCGAAAACTCAACTGTTTGCTGTGAAAACTAGCTCAAACGTTTGCATTTTCAGAAACGCTCGAACGCCATTTTCTCATAATTTTTTTCAAATTTCTTCAAACTGCAAATTTTTTCTTCAAACTTTTTGAAAAGATAGTGTTAATAGCACTGTTTAAGAAAATATTAATCTTGCTGTGTTCTTTTGTTTTTTCAAGAATTACACAAATGTCATATTTTGGAAAGATCTCTCCCACCCTTAATTTGTAAACACTATTGTATTTGTGAGTTGAAGTGCTTCAAATGACTTCAATCGAAGGTTTTCGACAACTCATAAATTTCCTGTGAAAATGAGCTTCAAATTTAGCATTTACATTAGCGATTAAACGCCATTTTTTCAAAAACGGCTCCAAATTTTTCGAAGAAAATTGCCATTTAGGACGAGGTTTTACTGTTTTTGTGATCTTAAAATAATATTTCCTTTCCACTATTACTAAGCCAGAAAATTTAAAAAAATGTCAAAAAATGTACTTTGGGCGGCGATAGATGACAGCTGGCAAGAGTGTGTGTCAAGTCCTAATGGCTAGCCGAGAGCAAAGAAATAGAAAACTAATACGGGAAACTCTGTGCCATTCTTTAGCACCACTAATTATTCTTCGACTGCAGGGGCCCTCTGCTTGTCGACCGCCTTCAACGTGCACTCACAATAAATACGAAGCCTTATGAAGACACTTTGCAGATACAGAGGCGTGTCAAAAAGTCAAAACGACGTGGATTGCCTTGGGACGGAATCATCCCATTGCCTGATTACTTCTCCGTACTGCTGATGTAGTGAGGGATACTCTTCAGAGATTTGGCTGGGAAACACTTCAAGGTTTTCTGTACAGCTTAGATTTTTGCCGTACAATCATCACATCTTTTCTGACCCCAAAATGGACATTTATGGATGTCGGTTTCATTTTGACGAGGATGTGCAATAGTGGGGTAGGTAGATCCGTCAGCGATCTAACTCTTTCTATAAGACTAGAATTGATCGTCTCGTCTGCCAGTGGGATAAATGTATTAAAACTGGCAATTACATAAAAACAAAATTCCAGTGTCCGCTTTTAGCGTGTGTTTGGTTTTCGTTTCACTGCTCCTCGTATTATAAATACTAGTATTATGTGAATAATGATGGTTTAATGAAACTGTTACAATGAGAAAGGGAAGACGATTTGTACGCTTACAGCTTTTTTACCGTATCGATCATATTCCCTTTCTCTTAAACGTGACATATTTTGGAACCAGCATTGTTTACTTTCTTCAGTAAACTCTTAATGTTTATTTTAGTAAACTCAAACAGTTTTACACTCTTCTTTCAATAAATGTGATGGTTTAAGTCTTTGGTATTGATATTCGTAATTACCACAACAACTGAGCAGTTCAGTTCTTGTTCTTGGAGAGGGATGCATCTATATTTCAACAAATCAGAAGCATAAGTTATTATAATTCCTTCATACACATAACATACTTTTTCTTATACAATTATAATGAAGGCTAACGCTTGTAGGGAAACCGAAATGATCCCTTATCCAAATTTATTTTTGAATGGATATAACTAAAGTTATCGCGTAAGCATTTTATGTTGATATCAATTTACGATTGATTACATAAGGTAAGTAAAAGTGAAGTAAGGCTGCGGGCTTTTTTTTCCTGCACAGTACCTCACGTCAATCTACTGTAATTTTTTTCAATTAGATTTGATTTCAATAACATCAGTGATCTAATATTAGTATTATGAATCAACGAGATTTAGAGATACATACTGTGATATGATGCTCTTGAGTAATTCCTGACAATACTATGAAAAATACTCTTTGACTTATCTTTCAATCTAACAACTGAAGGAAATGTAAACACGGTCCAGGACCCGTTAGAAAGACTGAGAATGAGCAAATGAAAGAAAGAACAAGTTTGGCAGCTAACAAAATGAAGCTGCCATTTTCCTTTTTTGCAAATTAGGTTGGTTGTTTCAGGAACTAGACCCATTATCGTCTGGATGTTTCTAACAAAATTTATACATGACAAGATATATTTTGTTCTCGAAAATTAAATAAGTCTTATGAATCCCAATATGCAAAGTCAATCGCATTGACTTACGCAATTTGTTGCACGTCTAGGCAAAAATTTCGATTTGCATGAACCCATTGGCGCGCTGTCAAATTTTGAACCGTCCTCCCCAAAAAAACCTATTAGCCAGTATCCTGTGAGCTCGCACGTGCGAGCAATTAACGTGTACACCGACTCCCGAACGCCATAAAAACCGATGAACCGCGTCGTCACCTGCATCATGACTCTGTGGCAAATGAGCGGGGTTTGAGAACGGTCGACCGACGCGGCGCCCAGGAGTCAACGATCTGAATATTGCGCCGTCGACTGCTGCAGCGGCCGAGGCAGGGCGCAGAGGCGAAGGTGGAGGCAGAGACGATGGACGCGGAGAATGGAGGCGGAGGGGGAGAAGGCGCGGCTGCGGTGGAGAGAGCGGTGGAAAAGGCAGGGTGGCGTATGAGACGGAGGAAATTGATGAGATGAGGGAGGCGGAGGGAGATGAGATGAGGAAAGTGGATGAGGTGGAGGAAGAAGAGGAGGAGGAGGCAGAGAAGCAGCCGCAGGATGTGGCTGTGACGGAGGCAGAATCGGAGATGGAGGGGGAGATGGTGGCGAAGGTGGAGGCGGAGGTAGATGCGAAGGCGATGGCGGAGGTAGGGGTGGAGGTGGAAATGGAGCCGGGCCGGAGGCGTGGCAGAGACGGAGGCGAAGGCAGAGAGGCGGAGTGAGGCGGAGGTGCAGGCGGCGCTGATGCCAACCTGCAGGAGGCTGCAGGTTTCCCAGCGCCGTCGCTCGCCGCCGATGCGATATTGTTTCTCCGCGAGCTAATTACTCCTGGCGTTAATGAGCTCTGACCAGTAGACAATGGCGGCGCCAAGATCGGTCAGCGCCTCCTACTCTCCCTCCCATTGCTACAGCCGCCGGCAACGGCACCATTACCATCACCACCACCTCATCTTTCTCCTTCGCCGTTCGGTATATCAAGGCGGCCTTGACAAGGCGACCGATCCCGGAGGTTAATTGGATTAATTCCCGGGCGCCCGCGAGGCCAGATAATCGCATCGTCCGTTGGAAATTCAAAAAAGGAGCACCAGAGTTTGCAAAACCGCACACGGGCTGGAAGGCGTGTTGTATGGAGGACGCGTTAACTGACGCGTGGAAGCAACGAGCCAGGATATGTGAAGTGGCGTACAGGGACCTCCCTCCGAGAGGCTAGGAGATTAATGGCGAGGAGGCGCGGTCTGCGAGGATGTGGGTGCCAGGGAGAATGTGTGAGCATTGCTCGTGGTTAGCGACCGTGGGAAATATTTTTCATGGTCTGGAAAGCAAGCGAGGAGGGCCAATTGATGGATGGAAGCATTGACGTTTCTCGACTAAACAATAGATGAGTTATATTCGACAAGAACCGTTTCCGCAGGCGTTACAGCCTGAATCTTGAAAAATAGAGAAAAAATCTTAGAAAAATATTACTGTCTGCATTCTTTACTCACGTAAATTAAGAACATTCGAAATAAAATTCCAAGTGAATTTTAAAGAAATGTTTACGGCACGAGAGAAAACAATTAGAAATTAAACTAGAAGAACCCCCTATTTGTCTATTACTGATACAACCAATTGATTTCTTTACAAATGCCTGGAAAATTGTTAAAATGAAGATGCAACAAGATATAATTTCAGAAATAATCCTTGATTAAAACTCATGTGGTAGAAGAGACACTGTAAGTCTACATGTGACTTAGAGTTACGTTAAGCCTACCGGAGCATGTGGAATATTTAAGATTTTAAATGAGAACTCCACCTTCATTTTCAATGATTTTTATGTAAAGCAATTTATCTTTCATTGTATTGGCATTTTAAAGTAATGTAATAAGAGAATATTTCTAGTAATCTGTACATAAAATATTGCTTTTTAAAGTGGTATACAAGTGATACATTTTCAGACATTGAAGACGCGTGATTGGTCATGCACGTGATTTCTGACGACATTAATATGTCTTATCATTCAAAAGTAGATACCATTTAGTACAATTACGTGTCTGTAACTATGATTTATGCACAATTTTTAAACAAAAATTATGGAATGGTGTTACTTTATATCGAAGGTTCTTTAAAAGGTAGTCATGCATTTTTCGAGTGTTGTTTGGAATGCACTTTAAAAAATATATATTAGAGCTATTTATCGTAAAACGTCAGAACTGATGTTTGTTGATAAATAGGACTTTTACAAAATTAGTGCTTGATCCATCACTGGCCAAGGTGGTATCTGTTTAATTGGAGGTGACGAAAAGTATAAAAATCTATAAAACGAAAAACCGAAAGGACAGAGCATCGCCTTTATTAATTGCAACCCGTTTAGTAAAAATACCTAGCAGTCTTTTCCCAATTATGGAAGAGATTTTTGAGAAGAAGTCGTTTAGATAAACTTTTGAAAGACATCATCATAGCACGAAAGTGGAGCAACAATGAATTTATCTTTACTTACTAATTGTCAATTTCAATGCCTTCGGTAAAAAAGCCCTTGTATTGCAATTGATCTTTATGAAATAAAATTACTGTAATTATCAGTAAAGGAATATAGTTGGGGTTATCAGGTTCATTGAAAATTCATTCCAAAATGTAACCAGTCACCTCGGGAGTTATTAACAAAATAGGTCTCTATGTCATGTACGTCAGAACGCAAAGGATTCCATCAATCTTGTAATTATCAATTTTGGTAATGAGCAGAGGGTTTGTGAATGGACAAGTGAAAAATTATATTAAAATATTCAATAATTCGCGAATAGTCCGTGATTATCAAAGATTATTCTTAAAGAAAATGCAGTTATTATTATCAAACATCCCTAAAATGACAAATTGGGTATTTTGAGATAATGGATTTTTAACAGCACAAGACATTGCTGAAGCTAATAAACTTTAAAATGGGGACAATCGATAAAAAATTCGCTGGCCATTATGTTGACTTTTTGTATCTTTTGACTTTTAAAGCATGTATAAGTTGTCTGTCAGAATACATTTCCTCTAAGTTGACATACTGTTAGCGGCATCCCGTATAGAGTTACAAGGAACCAAATTGATCCTTAATGTGTGAAAATGAATTGAACTTCCCGAGTGCACAAACCGAAGATTATATAAATGAATTCTTGTTCTGATGGAATCGATTACTACTGATAATAAAAGATAATGGCAGTTGATTCAATTTTATTTATACAGTTAGTCAATAATGACAATAAAAAATGAGAGTAAACAAGATGAAATATCATAAAAAGTCGTAATCAATTAAGTAAACCTCAATCAATCAATAAACATCAATGAAATAAACCTAGGATGCCATTAGATTGAAGTACTTTCACTTCCATAGTGAATTTGCAACAAATTATGTAGAGATCAATTTGACACATGCTCCCTATTTATGTATTTCTAAAATATTTTAAATAAATAAATGTCTTTATTTGTGGCGAGGCTCAGGCCATTTAGCCTGCTCTTCCGCCTAACCACTTTCAAAATTGTATTACATTAGTGCATACTAAAGGAGGTCATTCAATGAAAAATACGTACGCAATTTGAGTAAAAGTTTTCTCACATAGAAGACAGGAATGAAAGCGAGGGAGGAAAGAGTTGGTGGAGGAGGAATGCTGTCACAGCATTTAAAGTTATCAATTTCGAGTTAGGAATGTAATTTAAGAATTGATCCCAAATATATAAAGTTCAACACTACAAGATTTTACGCAAAATTTAGAGAAATTATCTTTCTGTGACTAGGCAAGTTACATATTGAAGTGGAATTGATAGAGATTGTTTAAATAAGTGAAGTATTAATATGTACTTCTAATTGTTTCAAAGAGGTTTTAGTAGAGGCTATGATTGCGTACGTATTTCTGAAATACTCCTAAATGAAAAATAGAAAGGGAGGGAGTCTCGTCAGCATACAAGCGAAAACACATCAAGTCAAAAGTTCAGGTCCTTAGAGAAACGGAGAACATTGAAAGATAATGGTAAAATGATTTTACGTGTATTTCATAATAGTAATAATAAGAAAATTGGCAATAATAAAATAATGTATTATCAATCTATTTAGTAAAAAATATAATTAAAAACGTGGAAAAGATCAATTCAGTTTTAGGAAAATGTTTACAATATAGAGATATTTCCCAACCTAGAAAATTGGAAATTTTAATAATGTAGGAAAATGTGAGCCATTTAGAATATTCCCAAGACCTGAAAAACCGACCCGACATATCTCACCCGCAAGTCCAAAGATTTACGCTACATTTACTACTACTATATTATATTACATATCATTTTTCACCTCACGTTGGTAGTTAGGTTCTGGCCAGACAACTCTTCTACTAACCGTTGATTATCCCGAGTATTTTCAACTCCACACAAGGATACAATTATTAAGAGCACTTAAGAGCTACATCATAAATTACATTCTACCTTTACGTGTTATGAACAAGTGCATATCAGATATGCAGTTAACAACATCTGCATATCAGACACCCATTCGGTAAAGCGCCAACATTTTTAAAATTTATTTTATTTAAAGCCGCATCAACGACCAAGTTATTTGATACTGCAACTATATATGATATACTATAATCAATACAGGATTTTAACTAAATAGTGAACACAAAATTTAAACAAGTAGTAGAACAGAAATTTACAATTGGCAGTCAGACTTATAAATCGTTAAACACTTTTTGTATTTTACATAATTTTAATATTTTTTACCTAAAAAACACAAGCGTATAAAACAATTTCAAGATTGTCACTCTGTAGAACTGATTGGGTTTTCATGAACATATTGGGCACATTGCTAAAGTATATGGACAATTCTCAGTTGTTCGTTGCACACTTTAAGCAAGCACTTTATTTAACAGATGTGAGTGAATTAGAGTGTTCTTGCCACTTGATCTTTGCGATTGAGCTTTTTGTTGGTTTTAAATTTATGAAAATCATGAATCACTTTATTTATACTATTTATTTTGCAATCTCTCCAAGTCGTAATCCATTGTTTTTTTATGAGCAACATTTTAATTTGCCATAACTTGAAAAACTAGCGATAGTACCAGAAATGCTACGGTGCTGTCGCAGTCTTGCGGGGTGCATCAAGGTTTAGGGCTACAATTTCGACCGCGTTTAAACGTTTTACGAAATAAACGAATTCACAATAAATTAACCAAGAAGCTTTGAATATTTTGGTACAACATTACTAATTCTTTCTTTAATTTCAATGCCAAACCTAGAGAATTCCTATTTAGTAAATTTAAGAAAATAAGCGAAATTGGAGAAATATACACAACGAAACATGATATACTACGTAACTATGACTAGAATTAAGATTCTGGAGATTTTTTTATGAAATATCTAATATGTGTATTGTTGTGTCTTTGCAATCAGAAGAAAAACTCCGTTTCTCACAACATTTATTTTTCACAAAATAAATATACAAATGGTCGCCGATAGGCGAGCTGGGTGAGCCGAAGGCTCTGTTTTACGGCCGACGGCCGTGGCGAGTTGTATTGTGGGGGCCGTGACAACGGCCGCGGCGAGCAGGTAGCGTCGCCGGTCGAGAGTCGTGGCGGCGGCGGAGCCGTCGCCCAGGTGCCGAGAGGCTGGAGCGCGGGGGCCAGGTAGAACCCGCGACAGCGTGAGGCCGTTGGGCGATGCCAGGCGGAAACGTTGCTAGCCGAACGTGGCGACGGCAGCGGGGCCGCCCGCTCGGCAGTAGTGAGGCCGGGGAGTGGCCGCGTCGCTAGCAGAGCGTCGTGGCGGCGGACGGGGCCGGCGCCCGGGGCGGCGAGGCAGTGGCGTTGTAGATCGCTGTTGCCTCGGCGTGACGAGTCGGTAGACTCGGTCGGTTGGCTCGTACTGGCGGATGCGTGGGCTGGCCCTCCGTTGGTCTCTCGCAGACGCGTTGCAGATTCGTAGCTGGCAGGTAGACGACTGGTAGCTGACTTCGACTGACCCGTTGTCCACCGGGCTTTTATACCCCGGTGGGCCAATGGGAAATCGAGTTTACCTTATGGTCAGTGCGCAGCGCGTTTGTGCTGCGTCCTCTTGACCGAGTCTCTTGAGTTCTGCTAGCGCGCGCCGTTTAAGTAGTCGGCGCACACACAGCATGTATATAATAAATGCGCAGGTGATGCCGCTAACAGTACATAGGTGTCTATTTAAAAAATATAAGGGGAAAGTAATAGAATCTGGCATATATTTTTCTATAGAATATACACTTCAACCCTGAGCCTATTTTCGAATTGAAGGTACAGGTTGTCGTTTTGAATCGACATCTGTAACTTCAAGACGAGAATTCTTATTGAAGGGTCTCAAAGGAGATGGGTACAATCTGTTTTTGCCGGTTTATTTTTTCATTCCGCGCGCGCATATCACTGCAGCCGTTGGGTAGTCAGGCCTGTCGTACCCGGGAGCGTTATCGTAGTACCCTGTTTACACGCTGTGATTTAATTCTAATAAAAGAAACCATCTTTTGTCGGGAAGATTTCGAAGAATAATTGGTCATTGTCGTGGATGAATTTATTTGCGTGCTCTCAAAAGGAATGCACTCGTTTAGTATTTGTCAGCGGATAGTGCCTTTTTGAGTAATGGAACTAAATTCGATCGTGAAGATAATTTGAGTTGTTCTTCCAATCTCTTTCCATCAAGAAATTTTCTTCTTATATTTAATGGGTATTATTAGTATTGATTTATGTTTAATTGTTCTCGTTGTAATCTGAAGCAATTAAACTTAAAATATTTAATAATTCATACTAAATATTTTTATGGTGATAAAGGTCTTAACTACGGGGTAACTATTATACTTGGGGATTAGCACTTCGAAAACTACCTGTCTTGGTACTGTTGCCTACCCATTTGATTTTGTCGGGGTGTTGCGCCACGGGGTGAGTGAAGGGTTTCGCTTTCGCTCCGGCAGAGGGCTCTGTCATGCCGCGCAGGGCCGCTGGTGCCGCCCCAAGCGGTTGCAACATTGGGCGGGGTGTGCAAGGCAGGCCACCGCTCGCGCCACGTAGTCGCTGACGACTGCTCAATTCCACGACTTCCACAACGAACAATACCGCACATCGACAGATTCCTCGAAACACTTTCTACCGTAATCGATTCACAGCATTCTTACTCAGAAATCTGTTCATAAAATATAGATAGAGTGGTTTATGAAACATTGCAACTGTGGCTTAATTTTCTAGATATTCTCATTCATGTGGAATTGGTGGAACGTTTTAAAGCAGTTTTCTCGCCGTGTAAGATCGAATATGGGTGACATAAACATTTCACTGACCATCCATTTCAATAAATTATATCTGAACCTATTTAATTTATTATCTGAAACTCAGAGGGGGAAAACAACACTATAAATAAAAAATAAACACAAACTAGAGAAAATGAAAAAAATAAACGAATAAATGAAACAGTTACCAAAAACCTTATAGAAATTGAATTTAGTTTTTTTATTCCTTTTACTATTGAGTATCCCTGCAATTCTCTACTCATTCACTTTGCTTATCACACAAAGGATGTGCAACATGTGTTTCTTTCAAAGTAAGCATCACCAGCAGTGGCTCGTATGCTCCCATACATGTAGTTCAATCGTGATCCGCCTCCATGCCACTGCCAGAGAAGATGCTGAAGTTCCATCGCTCTGGGATCAACGAACCGCGGATCGCAGCCGGATTCGCCGATAGCTCAGTCAGCGCGTTAATTGCCACTCTACAGCGATCGAGCGGTGCTCATGAGCGTGTAACAGAGCGACTAACAAAACAACAAACACACCTTCGCCGGCCGCGCAGCGCATCCAGGCATAATAAACACTTCAGCGGCAACGTGCCTATACAGATCCGCGGCGGCGAGTGGGTCTGCCGCCGATAGCCGCCTACGCCGCCTCCGCGCCACCGCTCCGTCGCCGCCGCCGTCTGGTATCCGGGCGCGCGGGCGGCGACGGCGGCGGCGGCGGTGACTGCGACGGTGCTGACCCGCAGCGGAGCCGCGGTTAATTAGCCGAGACAACTGACGACCGCGCCGCGCCCCGCCCATCGCCGCCGCCTCATTAGCGCCCGGGATTAGAGGCGCGTTCAGCGCCGCCCCGTCAGAGCGCGCCAGCTGATAAGACGGTTGAGGAAGCGTGGGAGGCGGCGGCGGACGGCCACGGCTGTTGTGGCTGTGCAGCGCCTCAGAGAGAGAGAGAGGAAGCAGCAGCGAACGCAGAGGCAATGGAGATGGTGACTGATGAATTGAAGCCAGCAAAATATATAATATAAAACGGCGAAATATAGTACATAAATATGTAATGAAAACGATAACAATGTGTAAAAAACATACATAAAAATATGTAGATACTAGAAGAGATATAATATGTAATATCAAATTTATAGGAACATTTACTGCACATCTAAACAAAATTAATTTAGATAATTTGAAATTACGTATACATAATAAAATATGTATTGAACAAATTTTTAAAATTAAAATTGCTTCGCCTCCTAGAGTAATTTTTCTGAATATATTTTTATCTTTGAGAGCAATGATAGCTATCGTATAACCGTAGGAACCAATTGGCCGGCAATCGCCGTGACATTGCCTTCGTAGTGTCACTTGTTTGCAACAAACAATATTTCCCGGACACTGGCATTAAAGATCAAGAAACTCGTCGCCTCTGATTCTTGAAGGTAATCTTCTCAGCGATCACTCGCGTTTGTTGCAATATATAAGGGGTCCAGACGTATGTGAACCCGAATAGCATGCACCGCCCTTACGAGCGGCACCTTGCACAGTCAGCAGGCAGTTCTGAATTTAAGTATTCTGTGTAAGTCGATTTTTGATATAAGAACTATTTTTGAAAATTCATTAAATAATTATTGAGAAATAGTAAGAAAATAAATTATGTAAAGTATGCAAGATATAAGCGAAGTATTTATTATATAAGGTTGAAGAAAATATTTACAAATTTTGAATATGTTGTTAGAATTGCCATGATTCGCTTACATGATAATTTTGAGAACTGAACACAGAAAGACAAAAAAATGTAATCACAGAAGAACCCGGACTTCAATGATGACGAACGTGGAACCGACGATCTGAGTAGCTAAAAGCAATGAAGGCTCAGCTGACGCGGATGAATGCTGCCGAAGCGTAGGAGGCGGTCGCAGAGGTGGCAGCCGCGATGACAGACCGGCGCGAGAGGACCGGTAGCGAAGGCAGCACCGATGGCGATAAGTACAGATGATAGTGAAGCAGATGCTTTTGATGGAGGCGGACGCGATGAAGGTTCAGCTGATGTGAATGGCGTGGAATCGTGCGAGATGGCGGTGAAGGCAACAGTAGTAGAGGGAGGGAGGACAATAGTAAGCTACGCAGCAGCGATGCCGATGGTGACGGTGATGACAGTGGCGTAGGTAGTACCAATGGTTGTGATGTCCACGGCGTACATTAAAACGATGGAGGTGCTACGTTGGCTGAGTAATGGTTAGTGGTTGAGTCGACAGTGAAAAAGGCGTTGGTATTAATGGGACCGCGGTGGGATGGTGATCGTGAAATAGCTGTGGCATTGACGGCAGAAGTAGCATAGCGAGCCAATTACATGGATGACGCCTCATTTCCGAATTGACGTGCCGTATAAATGCCGGCCGGAAGCGTAGCTCTGATCAGTTGGTAGCTCCTTGCCGTTGCAACTGTTCATGAGATACGAGTGATATAATTGTAAGAAAAAACTTTGAATAAAGGCACTATTTGGGTAGAACATGCTAGCTGTACGGGTCGAAAATTAAAGCGTTGCAGTTAATGCTGGACAAATAGCATATACAGAATTGAAAAAAATTGCTAGAGAAAATTACATAAATTAAACAAGTTACATGATAAGTAATAAATCATCGTAGCACAAGGAAATAAGTTAGAAAACAGTGAACAGATGCAGATGGAAATCAAATAACACCAGAACTTGGTAACATGTGCGCATATCCTACTGATTTAATAACGTCATCAGTTGCTCCTCATACTTCCATAGAACTTTCTTTTAACCTTCAGAAAGTACTTTTGAGAAATACTTAAGAGTATCTCCAGAAAACTAATTTCCCTATTTTCCTGCAAAACAAAATTGAGAGCAGACTACCTTTCAACACTTTCAGTTTGAACTAAATTTCAAGAGGACGACGTTGCTGGAGGTCACAATTCATGTTGAGAGGAAATCCTGAGAAGACTAAAGAAGAGGGGTCTAATAAGAATGAGAAATACAAAGAAGAGATGAAATCAAAGGTGCAGAAGAGCAAAAAGATGGAAAGGTAAAAGATGGAGAGGAAATAACGGAGAGGAAAAAGACGGAGACGAAAAATTCAAAGATGAATAAGAACATCGAAAGGAAAAAGAAATAGAAATAGAAGAAGAAGAAAATGAAGGATGAGGAAGGATGCGTTCTGTGATTCGCAAAAGATGTCGGCCTGCCTTGTTCATGCCAAAGCCCAGACGTAGGGTCGAATTTACCTAAAAGCAAAACAAGCAGTTACTTTGGGGGGTCTCAATCATGAGGGCCCTGCGCTTTGAAAAAATACGCATGACATATTTTATAACATAAAATATGTTATAAATTAATGTAATAAATATATGTAAAATTTCAAATAAAATTATTATTTTTCATTTGTTAATGTAATATATATATATATATATATTTTATGTTTCATAATTTAATGTGTTATATATATATAATTTTAAATAAAATTCTTATTTTTCATTTGTGTTTGTACAGAAAGTACTTGTGTTAAATTCTTTATTTACTAAAGAAGGACCTACTTTTACGGGGTGGAGTGGGCTCAACACAATTTTGTGCTTGGGGGCCCCGCAGTACTTAAATCCGGTCCTGCCCGGACGGTGTGTTCCTCGGCCGATGCCCCTAACCTCGCCAGCTCCTCGCTGCCCGCTTTGTGCGGGGTCGAATCTGCGCAGTCATCCTTGTTGTGATAAGCTCGCAATTTAAGTTCAGCCCTGGCGCTGATGGGGACAAAACAAACACCAGATACACCTCCGCTGGACGTAGAATAGCTCGATTACGTTCCACACGGCTTATACACTCGGTGGCAGCCGGTCCTTGCAAGGTTGAAGTTCACGTACAATAGCTGATGAAAGTGCTGTGTCGTATCAAGCCCCGGGTCACGATTTGCGTGGCACTCAATCGTGTTGGGACAGTGCACCAGATTGACTTACGAGCAGCTGTCTGTCACCGCTATAACAGGAACGTAGTGGGCGGCGGGCCGTTGTGTATTTGTGCTTCTGTTGCGTAGCAGGGTTGCAGCAATGGGTTTTCACTACCAGCTGTCTCGTTTATTGCTCTTTTCTCATGTCATGTTTTCTATGGTTTCGATCATGTAATGTAATGAAATGCATTTATCTGGAAGATTTGTTCTTTATAAAAGAAGGGTTAGGAAAGTTGCAGGATACACTTAAAAGCGATCAATAATTTATGTATAAATTAAGAAAATAAATTCAGTGGTTGCTCTTTAAGGATAAACTCGTCCTATTATTTTTATTATTTTGTAGAATTTAATATTATCACGAATTATCACCTATTTATATAATACGGTTAGGGAATATGATGGTTTCAAATGATTTTTAATATATCGTCGACATAAAACCACGCAAATTTGCCGTTGTTGGATATCACATAGCCCTTCAGCTATGTATCAAATAAATTCGAGACAAAAAAATGGAAAAGTTTGAGGACTGCTGTAGCATAATCAACAGGCACGCAAGCAACGCAAGCACGCATCCATGTTACGCGGCTCCATTGTGAATAACCCGGAAACGGTGAATCCTAGGCCAAACCCCTGAGGAGTTTGAGTTTTGTTTTTTAGACCAAATCTAAAAACTTAGATCTTTCGGAACTTTCTATTCAACTATTGGAGGTTTAGTTAACTGAATACCCTGTACACGATCACAAACTTGCAGAATCCGGAAATCTATGTTAATTTATCTATTGGATATTCTGTTCAGTTTAATCGTATTTTTTAAATGCTGAGTTAAAAAAAGCTTGAATATTTCACTATGGCTAAAAGAATTCGAAGTGGGGTCATTCGCCTGAAAAATACTTACAATATTTGTTACTTTCGTATTCTGTCTTTTAGAATTGTACTACACAAATGGAAGCTAATGCATTAGTATTATTATTAAGTATTCCTCTGTGATGTAACGCTGAGTTCAGTGCCTTATCGACCATATGTGTTTCAATATTAATATATTTTTTATTTTAAAACTAATTACCAATAGTAAAATGTTCATATGGTTCAACTTATCTGATGTACTACACAAAGAACACGTGAGCAATATTGGTGAATATTGTTGTTAGTTACGACACACCAAAAAATGATCTGACATAAAACTACGATGTAGACATTCATTCTGTTTTTAAGTTGAAAAATTTAAAAAGGTACATAGCTTTTTCTTGAGATTACTCAAGACACAAAACTAAGATTGTTAATTGTGAATTATTTTGCTCGCCTTTCAATAGTTCCTCTGCCTAACCCACATCATAGTAAAAGTACTCCATAATGTCTCAATCGAAAAAGTAGAAAGTGAAAATATTATTCCAAAATGTTCAAGACATAAACAAGGAAAAACTGGCCGAATATTTATCAACAAAATGCACATGCAGTTAGTGTTGTAAGGAAGAGGCACTAACGGGAAACGCCGTATATTTGCAGTTGTCTAGATATCCTCTTAATCAGGGGGTTAATGTTGTTGTGAAATATTGAGCAGGTACTGCTTACCTTCACATTATTTAGTCCTCCAGTATTAAAAGAACAACTTACATGAGTAATCACCCGCAATATTTTGAATGCACGAAAGGTAACACTGAAGGACGAATAAAACGTCCAAGACATTAGGTACAAAACGGTTAACGCCATCATCGAGCGGATTTTTCTCTCGATCTACTTGGGGAGTGAGAGGAAATAATTACCATTAATTTACTATGGCATTATTACCAAATAATTACTGTTTGAAAAACATATTAGTGTAATATAGAAGTCAAATACAGAAAAGCTCAAATAGGAATGTATATACCAAAAACAGATATTTATTTCTAAAAGCACATTGCTAAACATACGATTTAGGTACTTTAGAAACTACATTGGTAATGAGATTTGTAACGATAAAGTCATAATTTCATAAAGTCATAAGTCAGCGATTTAGTTCCTTCGTAGTGTACCTCGGCAGGAAAAAACGAAGAAAAATTCCGGAAGTACAGGAAATGAGAAAAACCATTTTCCGCTCCACTTCATTTTTAAAATTCGCGGAGACTAATCCAATGAAAGAAGCATGAAAAGCTCATTTCGTCAATTATGAACAACTAATTGAATTCCCCTGGAAGTAAACAGAATCACAACTTCGAACAACAGACATGCCGACAGGATTCAATTAATGATCATCGAGACAAGGCAATACAGAAAGCCTATTTCCTCTCGTATCCTCTCATAAAAAAGTAATGTCCTTTCTTTAATTGATTTGAAGCCTCCTCAAATTCAGGTTGTCAAAGACAATTACGAAATGTAATCTTGTCAATAGAATAATGAGATTCCATTGCACACATAACACATCAACTGTGCAAACATTGTGCGTGCATGAAAGTGTGTTGGGCATTCATTTCGAATACAGGATCTTAGTAGATTACGTCACAAAGCAGACTCTTAGACAACGATTTCCCTGAAGATTGCACAAAAGCAATTCTTTTCTTTTTTCTCCTTTCTCTTTTCTTTTACCCACTCATTTTTGTGCTTGTCTGTGCATTTGTAGGAAAAAAATGGAACAATACAGTTCTTTTCAGTTTTCTCGTTTCCACTTATTTTTCATTGACAAACAAATTTTCATTGTCAGTTTTGCTTTTATCGATACAATTTTTTTCATTGCACGTATTTAATAAACAATACGTGGACAACATTTCAAACATACTTCAGAAGTTCGTAATGTTCTTAGTCATTTGAAAAAATAATATTTATTCCACCATAAAATTAAATTCAATCTTATTGAATGATCACTTATTATAATAAGTGATATTTTTAGAAAAAATAGAATAGAAAACGGTTTCTCAGAATTTTTATGTTCTTCGATAAATTTGTATACATTGAAAAATCAACTGCATCTTCAAAATCATAATAGTGTATATCATGATTCTGATGATGACGTTTTGTTCACTCAAAAATAAGAGAAATGCATACAATTGTTATTATTACACTAAACGTTATATTTACTAGAAAATTATAAAGGAACATACTCAGTTCGCAAAAAAAGTCTTTTCAAAGTATATGTTTTGTGTTTATATTATTAAAAGATAAATTTATCTAAAATTTTAGACACACATTTTTTAATTATTGCAGAAAGGAAGGTTCCCAAACCATTCATCAGATTTCGACACTAGTTGTGTAGAGGAATAACAAACAATCCTCTCTGAGGACGTTCAGGGGTGATTAAGAATAGTCCACAGTGCAGAACTATAATAATGTAAATGAAATTTAACTTTCAAGAAAATCATTCGTTACCATTTGCACTCATCTGTACTGCAAAATTTTAAACGTTTAAATATACTTGAAACAAATTTGTACTTTTGCTTCTACGTCAATGAACCCTTTCTCGAAAATTGTTCTGTCCAGTTTGCTTTGTCCATTCAGCATATACTCAAAAGGCTATTTATTTTGTTTCTAGATTGTAAATGTGGCTTCGCTGCGCGCATATTTTGTTACGTTTTTCTGCTAGTTGCGGGAGGAATAGGGCCGGGAGGGAAGTAGTTACTTTGCCAAAAATACGAGAACTATAAAATGAAGTATGTAGTACTTTTGCTGATGGAAGTACGTTTTCTATTACTCGTAAGTAAACATTTCTAATTTTCAAATGTTGTCAACCAGATTCGTTATTAAAAATGAACTACAATACAGAGATAGGGATTCTGTCTCGAGGAGAATTCTTTCGACCCGCTGCTCTAATCGGTGGTTTTCCGTGATTTCTCCGATCAATACCAGGCAAATGTTGGAGCAGTACGCTAACGAACGGGCCACCGTCCGTGTGCGATATTTCCTTCCTCTTCATTGTTATCTCCTCTTTCATTCATATTCTTACATGTACAAACATTACGCTACAACACTGGCTGCGAGACGAATCGGGAGCTTATGCTTAGAGCTTGTCCCGGTTGGAGTGGTGCCTCGCTAGGGAGGCATACCTCGAGAGGGAAACCCAGCTGGGGAGGAGCCCCCCCCACGTCCCGTGATAAATATTCACTATACTAACGAGACTAATGACCGTTGACCTGCCTAAAAACATCAATCAATCAAGAAAACGTACGCAGATTATACTTCTCCCCACACGTCACCTGTAGTTTTCATTGTTTTTTTACGTTAAACAAATAATCGAATACATTCCCGGGCATCTTTCTCACGCGTCTCGTGCACAGTTCGGCCGCTGCGAGAACCGAGCCGGCCGCCGACACCCGTGGGCGTCCGCTACTTCCGGTACACCGCGCGTGGAAGTTGGGGCCGTGTCGCCCGCGGGCCCATTTGCATACAATGGCGCGCGGGGCGGGGGCGGGGCGGGCGCTGCGGCTCGCGGAGATGCGCCTGCCTGTCGCGACCGAAAAGGAAAGCGCCCCATACGCACGCCATACGCGTTGGCCCGACCGCTCCAATGAGTGCACACGTGACGCACATGCAAATGAGCGGGAGGGCGCTCCGGCGCAGCGTTTCGCCGCTTCTTGGAAGTGCTAAATAAAAGATCGCGGCGGCGCGGACGGCGGCCGGCATGAGGACGGGGTGGAGTTTGTTCTTTGACTGTTCTGCGTTTGATGGGGGAATGCAATAAGAGAGATAACAGTCGCACATCAGTGATTCGATTCTGACTACTGTATTTGAATAACCGTAGCAGTTGACGGGCCTGCTTTCAGGTGCTTCAACTGCTGCGGGTATACAAATTACAATAGAAAATAAATGCCTCTGGAGAATTATTAAAGCTCAAACATGCAAATTCATACAGAATTACAAGTTGAAACTCTTGAACAATACATAAAAAATCTATCCACAAATTTCTTCTTTAATCTCTCAGTGTCACCTGGCACTAATACATTTAGATTAGGTAAATCAAAACAAAATTTTCGTATACGTTCACGATATTCAAAAGAATGTTCTACCCACAATGAACATTTGATGAACTCTCATATTAAAATTATAAATAAAATTAACTGAATTATTAAAATCAAAATTAATTAGCTCATTTATTTTGTTACATATCATGGATGAAGGTTACCAATCTGCCTGATGACTGCGGGATCGTCCCAAAATGTTACTAATTATAATTTTGAAACCCGGAAAAATAAATCTTGAATAGGAAGAATAAAAAAAAGATTATACGTGCAGTAAGTGCATCGCTTGGTATAACCGGGAGGTGTCGATGCATCTGTCCCGCTCGAACATGAGATCCAAGTTCGACTTTCACAGCAGATTCCGATTTTCCCCTCCAGGTATCTCTAGAGAGGAGGTGCAGCCCCAGTAGTGATATGTTCTAAATTCCCAATTCGTTTCCCGTTGTGTGTAGTGCATGAAAGGGGTGAAGAGATTTTCAGAGCTCTCTTTTCGCATTCTCCATGAGTGACTCTTCACGGTTCTGTTGTACCTGCTAAGTCAATAGGAAATAATACGAATACCAATAAACGCTAATATGTTGATTCCTTCACATGAATTATATTCATTCGATGTAGATTGTATAAGGACGTTTTTATTGACCAAGTTTTGTTGTTTGTATGTTTTCTGGTGTTGTGGTTTTTTTCGTTAATTATTAATCCACTTCCACTTGTATGTTGATTATTCATCTGACCTTTATATCTTCTTCGTTTTAGAATACTTTAAGAAGGATTCATTCAGCACATACATGATGGCTTCTTATTTTCTTTGCATTGCCCTTACTACTTACTACTGTTATATAAAACGCATCTTAAAGAATTGGAACAACTGAAAACTGAATACAAGTTATTCTTAGGGTAGTTCTTTTAAGTATTAGTTTGGATAAGATTTTTTACGTTGGTCTAAGATCATTGTTCTTGTGACTGGCTAAGTTCAGAATAGTATTTGACTTAAGGTGAGGAGGTTCGATATCCAAGAATCATGACAAAAACGTGGGAGTGCCATTCAAATATCGTTTTTACCTTAAGTATATTTGTGACAGATATTACTGTCAGGATAGGGAATAATGAATAATTAATAGAAGATGGTGCAGATTATCCATAATATTTTCTTATTGTGTGCCAATCAGTGCATGGAAATCGTCCCATTTTAACGGGCTTTTAACATTTCCTGTGACATTTTCCATAAACAAATCATTTCCATTTTCCGTCCCTTGTTGATATGATGTCGGCATAAGGAAAAAGAGACGAGACAACACTCATCAGTTCGATTTAACGAATTAACTTCACTTCTAGTTCAATATTAAAACTTTAAATTAAATTACTTTTATCTTGAAATGTTCTCTACATAAACATAGATTGGAAACAGAATCCACACCAAGTGAGTTGAATAAGACGAGGAAGAAAATGTTCATGCATTTTATGACGGAATTTTATGATTCGTATGTAGAACGTCATAACATACACACTATGAAATGGTTTCATTGAGTTTGTTACGTTCTCTGAAACATTCCTTTAAATATATTTACTTTTTCACAGGTAAGTCAGTTAAAAGTCATAACGGTTGTAACCGCGTGTTTCTTGAACTATTACACGACACGCGCATGATATTTGAATATTTAGTTACGACTAACAAGGTAGTATCTTGTTAGCGAAAAAAAGCAGTTTCACGTAAACTTAGTTAATCTTATTACAGTTAGTACATGCAGTACACCGTTACAACATGTGTACGCGAAAGCGCACAGCAGCCATCACACGACAGCAACACCACTCACACTCATTCCAGTTTCCATCTCAAAATAAGAGTGTTTTGCAATTTGCACGCGAGGTGTCCGCGGCGGCACAGAGTTTGCATGGCGGTTGATAGCCGCGAGGGCTTGTCTCTTGTATAATTGTTGGCAAACATTAACGCCTTTCTCTTCACACACCGCACAGACGCCCCTGTGTTCCCGCCGCGCCCTCACAAGGCCGTCTGTGTCCGCGGACGGCGCCGTCGCCGATCCGGCGCTGCTGTCACGGCGCTTGACGGCTCGCGGCGGAGGGAGGCAGCGCAGGGGTCCCTTCGGCGCGTAACGGGGAGGAAACGTGGAGAGACGGCGCAGTTGGTTGAAGCGGAATTGAGGAAATGGTCCCTACGGCGCATAACGGGGAGAAAAAGTGGCGAGGTGGGGCGCGACAGTTTGAAGCGGAATACCGGCAAATATGGCTCAGTGCATCAACTGATGTCACTGCAGTCCCTCTGACCGGGAGATCCTTGGTTCGAGTACTGACGGCGGCAGGACTTTCGACAGTAGCTTGTCAGCTAAGTCGAATTCAGTCTGAAGGAGAATTCTGGCGGCCGGCTGCTCTGATCCGTTATTTTCCGTGGTTTCTCCGATCAACACCAAGCGAATACCGGAGCAATATCCTATACAACGGACCACGGACCGCGCGATCTTTTCTTCCCCAGCATTGTTTCGGAGCTCACTGTACTTTTAGTTTTAGATATAATCTTGCGAGCTTTTCAATACCTTTCCAGAAAAGTTTTGTGCACATATCTCGACTCTTCTCTTTCAACCGCTTCCTGTCCTTTCCTGGAAATTTCGTCGCAAAAGCGATGTCGCGCTGCGTGGGGGCCACCGAGTCACCTCGCGCAACCTTTGTTATCGCTTCCTGCCAAGCTGCTCACAATATATCTCAGCAAGAGGCGCCCAGAAAGAGTTTTTATTTTCAAATACACACCACGGTAAGTGCTTTTGGTCGATAATATTTTTTTCATAACAAATATTTTAATTTATTTAATTTTAATATATTAAAATACATTGCAATATGTTTACATGATTTTATTTATATTATTATAATTTTTACTGTTTTTTCAGGCGCATAAGAGATTTTATCCTACATGCGATGAGGAGAAAATTCGTGAGCTCCAGCTTTGTGAAAGTTGATTGCAAAAAGAACGTTGTTAAAAGTTAAAATTTTATTTGTGTTTCTTTCCAAACTATGTATAAATACTTGGAAATAAACCCTATTTATTAAAGAAATAAAATAGTGTGTTATTAATTGTCTGTGGAGTGACTGAGGCATCCCGCGCTCTTCAATTTGTTACAAAACTTGACGCGTCTACTGCTGGTCTAATGAGACTAATGACCTCTGTAGTTGACGCGCCCAGAATTACGAATCAGTCAATAAATCATTGAAGCGGAATTGAGAAAATGGTTTTGAATATAGTTATTTTGAAAAGTTATTAGTTTTTTCGCTCTTTTGCACTTCTCGTCCTTTTACACTAGTTCACTGTTAACTCGTATTTCTAGCTTTACGTTTTTGGCTTATAGACCCCATTCCGTCTTAAGTTGTTTTTTTTTGGGGGGGGGGATGACACGATCGCTTAAGGTGTACGCCAGGATGGTCTCTTGTTTTGCATTCCAGATGTAGAGATAAATCAATTTCCGACAACCTGGAGAATTGTTCAGAATTCAAGAAGTTCAGGCATAAATGATGTAGGAATCGATGACAAATAGCAATACAATTCACTCACAAGTTACAGCATGACTAGCTCGTTTCAGATATGTAGAGATATTTACAAAGCATTTTACTATGAAACATGAAATATCAATTAATACGATTTACGAAAACCTCAATAGTAATAATATAACTGTAAATTCAATAAAATGGTAAGGTAAAAAAGAAAGTCTTTATGTCCTCAGCGTCACTAAAATAAAAAATATTATTATTATCACAATTATTATTATTATTATTATTATTATTATTATTACGATTATTATTATTACGATTATTTTTATGATTATTATTATTATTGGTTGCAAATTCGCCGTCTAAGACCAAACGGACACACACATGCACTTATGGAGGCTTTGATGCATTTATCCCGTGGCAAGTGTATGTGACTGTTTTTTAAAGGGATCGGCATTATGTTGAATTCAATTTTTATCCCCCAGGGTTGCTAATTCCGATGGTATTGGATATGGAATATTGATGAGGGATAATGAGGGATGAATGGACAACGCACATATACAAATCATCACAAACACATCCATGACCGAGGCGAGACGCGACCCGCGATCCTTCCGTCCGACATCGCCTCAGCACTACTGCCTTCTCATGAGCAATCTCGGCTACCTGGATCGGCTATTGTTATTATTATTATTGTTATTATTGTTATTGTTATTATTATTATTATCATTATCCGAATTTTTCACTCTGCACTACGTGCAGGAACACTCACCTGACCATTGCGAGTTTAGGATCGGTCGATCTCGAAGAGACAAACCACGAGCGATCGTTGCTCTAGACATGCCAATCAATTGTGTCCCAATCAGCTGTACATTCCAGGAAGTTTCTCACTATCCTCCAGCTTTCCAGTATTACTGCTTTCTGCATTTTCTCTACACATGAAAATGGCAATTCCAACACTTTAATTGCATGCATTGTGTGTTTTGGTATTAATCCTAAGGTGGACATGATTAATTATCGAGTATGCCGGTATTCTAAAGTCTCCATTGATGGCGAAGCTCTTGAGACAGCAGTACATATTTATGAATTTTCGAGTTATAAATAGATTGTAGATTATTGCAAAATCGATGATCATGGTTGTTTTCTTGATCTTGTTTAGAACTATTATATTTGGCCTCTTGATGGTATTTGTTATATGGGATATAGCAGGACTCAACTCCGTATTTTAATATTAACCGTCCATGAGTTATTTTACACATATTGTCGTGCCTAATTTTATAGACGGTGAAAGTCAACATACTACAACCGACAAGGATGTGTTGGATTATGCTGTGCACCACACCTTCTACATTCATCACTTATTATGGAAGGATCTCTTATTATTTATCATAGGTGAATTCTTGTTGATATAGCCTGGTCTTAAATGGCTATCATAAAGTCTAAAGCATGGGAATAGTAAACCACGTGTCAACTGACTGTTAGATACTTTAAAATCAAAGTTCTGGTCTCATAGTTCATTGCGATGTCTACAATGTAACTCTTTTTAACACCCACTGTTGCATCAGGCTTTCAATGCTTGCACCCTATATTAAGTGCTATTATAAACTAAAGCGCAAACTGAGAAACATTTCTGCAAGAATACGTGAGACAGTAAATGATATAACTATTACTTGATAAACAAAATATTAATCTCATTATTGTTATTATTCCTCTAAATCATGACTAAAGATGTTATGTGTCGGCTGAATATGAAATCCACTCCAGGTTGCAACCAGCTACCTAATGGGGTAGATCTAGGGACTGTCGGTGCCTCTACAATACTTTGCGAAAAATGTGGGCTGTTCCAAATAAAGCGATTTCTTGCACTTCCCAGTCATTTGGATTACCTGGGAGTTTAGACAAGTTCTTACATCAAATTTTGCGGAACAAATCCCAGAGCTCCGATAACTATCGGGACTGACCTGTGCTTTTACGCCCCACATTCGGCTGATCTCGATTTCTAAACTCTAGTATTTAAGACGTTTCTCTGCCTCCTTGGTAACGACGTTTTGATCGCGAAGTACAGCAACATCGACAAGTAAACACGATTTTTTCTCCATATCCCGGATGACTATATCCGGTTTGTTGCTGCTATCTTGCGATCAGTTTGAATTTGTTGGTTGTACAATATTGTACACAATCCAACAGACGTCACCTGTTTCGGTGAGTGTTCGTACCACTTGGGGCATGTGTTCGGAACTTCGAGGGCGGCACAGATCTGCCAGTGGAGGTAGCTACACACCCTGTCGTGTCTTTTCAAGTATTCGGTCTTTGCTAGGATTGGACAAGCTGAGACAATATGATCAATGGTTTCTACGTGTTCCTGACAAATGCGGCATTTGTCATCTTGGAAAATTTTGAGAACCGCTTTATCATAATGTCGTGTTCTCAAGGCCTGATCTTGGGCAGCTATTACAAGTGCCTATTATTATTATTATTATATTATTATTGTAGTTATTATTATTAATTGTATGTACACAATTTCCTGTAATACATTGAAGAGCCAAAAAACTGGTACACCAGCCTAATATCGTGTAGGGCTACCGCGAGCACGCAGAAGTGCCGCAACACGACGTGGCATGGACTCGAGCTAATGTCTGAAGTAGTACTGGAGGTAACTGAACTATGAATCCAGCAGGGTTGTCCAGAAGAGTACGTACGAGGAGATGGAGATTTCTTCAGAACAGCACGTTGCAAGGCATCAGAGATATGCTCAATAATATTTATGTCTGGGGATTTTGGGGGCCAGGGGAAGTGTTCAAATTTAGAAGAGTGTTCCTGGAGCCACTCTTTTGAAATTCTGGACGAGTGGGCTGTCGCATTGTCCTGCTGGAATTGTCCAAGTCCGTCGGGATGCACAATGGACATGAATGGGTGCAGGTGATCAGACAAGATGCTTAGGTACGTGTCGCCTGTTAAGAGTCGTATCTAGACGTATCAGGCGTCCCGTATCACTCCAACCGCACACCCCCCATACTATCACAGAGCCTCCACCAGCTTGAACAATCCCCTGTTGACGTGCAGGGTCCATGGATTCAAGAGGTTGTCGCCACTCTCGTACAAGTCCATACGCTCGAAACAATATGAAACGAGACTCGCCAGATCAGGCAACATGTTTCCAGTCATCAACAGTCCAATGTCGGTGTTGTCGGTTCCGAAACCCCAATCTCATAATTTCTCGTTGAATGATTCTCATGCTGACACTTGTTCATGGTCCAGCATTGAAATCTGCAACAATATGCGGAAGGGTTGCATTTCTATCAGGTGTAATGATTCTCCTCAGTCGTCGTCGGTCCCATTCTTGCACGATATTTTGGCGGCTGCAGCGATGTCGGAGGTTTGATGTTTTACCGGATTCCCGATATTCATGGTACACTCGTTAAATGGTCGTAAGGGAAAATAAAAATTTCATCATGACCTCGGAGATGCTATGCCCCATCTCTCTTGCGCCGACTATAACACCACTATCAAACTAATGCAAAACAGCAGAGGGGATAGCGAGACTTCTTGGAAAATTCCCCTGACAATCTGAATACTTCTTGTTTCTCTTCTTCCTTTCCGCTGTGTATTAGTAACCTGGTACTCCGCGATTTCGTACTAGCTTTGCAAAACGCAATACGTCTATGAAATCGATAGATCTTCAGGGTCTTCAAAATCCAACCGTGCCGTACACTGCCAAAGGCCTTCTGGCAGTCAATCCAAGCTATCTTCAAATTACGTTTCCATTTCCTTACGCCATTCAAGATGACTTTAATTAGTAACAATATTTCCTTACAGAGCCTCAGGAACCTTAACGACATCGCGACATCCTTTCTGTTCAACTGGCAACGAACGGTTCTTCTCTAAGTGTCTGTACAATTTGTTTGCTACGTTTCAGTTATAACTTTGTACACAAGTAATTGGCCAGCATTTCTCCGGCAAAAAACTGTCTCCCATTTTGAGTAGCAGATACGTGATGCCCCGCGTGAGCCGGTTCTGGAGTTACTTTGGGTTTTCTAAAAGTGTATCAATAGCCTTCGCTTGATTAGAATGTAATGCTGTTAATTTCTTAATCCAATAATTCTGGATATTATCAGACCTAGGGAATATTTTGAGGTACCCATGTTTTTAATTGCTTGGAAAATGTAATCTTCCGAGAATTAGTGAATGTGTTCCTATGTTTCCACACGTTCTTCGGCAGCATCAGCTTCTGATTGGAGCTGAGATGCGTCTGTTGTAGAATCTGCATTGTTCGCAGATTTCTGCCCAAAATGTTTCGACGTCATCTTTTGAAGGAGGGGCAGCATTGCCATGCGGTTTTTGAATCAGATTTCGTTAGAATTTCTTCGCGTCTTTTTCAAACAAACTATTTTCTGCACGGAAATATACTTAATATGTGTATTGTCTAATGCGTGGGCCCATGATTGAATTTTCTCTTTTAGTTTCTCAGCTACCATTAGCCTTGTGGTGTCGTTTTGAATTCATCATGGAATATTTTTTGTTGAACTTTAGAGATGTGACTTGATTTAGAGGATGCCTCTAAAGTGATATTAGTGAAAGTCTAATAGTGATATTACACGCCATGTGTCGGCTATCTATTTCATAATTGTTTTCCCTCATGGGGGTACGGAGCTGTTTACTCTGTTTGGCTGCCGGTCGTCGGTGTTCTTGGCTGGCCCCAAAATTATCTGAGATATCAGAGATCCAGTTACACGATATAATTTATTTCACTAATATCTAGATCTCTATCTGGAGTTTGTACCACCACAGTTAAGACAGAATTTGCTGTCTCCATCACTCTCTTAGCTTTAGCATTTTCATACATTCTCCTCAACCGTGTACGAGTTTCGAATGGAAGTAGACGAACTCGTTCTATCTTACGTCGAAAGAGATTTCGCATCATGTCTATATCGTGTGATTCGGATTATTATTATTACTATTATTATTATTATTATTATTATTATTATTATGAGAAAATGAAGAAATTGAAGTTTCGGACTAGATGTTAACATTGTTAAATTTCAGTATTATTTCATATGTGGATTTCACGAATTGCAAGCCTAAGCTTCCGCGGCTCGAGCCCATGACTTTTTGGCTGTCCGGGTGACGCCGCATCGTTGGTTGAGAGGCTTACGTCGTTGGTCTCAGCCAACGACGCAGTGTCACATAGACAGCCAAGAAGTCATTGATGAATTGCTAATAAATACGCGATAATCATGAACATCCGTTCGAAATCATTTAGTAATCTTCATAAATATTCAATGTATGTATTTTGTTTAAAAAAAGTTACTCAATTCACAATAGGCACTTAATATTCATGGCGGATGTGGATTTCTGACGCACACGACGATGCCACTCTCAAGGACAATTGCTACACAATTTGAAGAGTAAAAAGTGAAATTAAAATTGTTTTAGTTGTAGAAATATTGAAGGGGTTAATAATGCTTCAGAAATGAAATTCAAGGCATACAGCATTAAATAATTAATCATAAGTGCTTGCGTATATATCATAAATAGGTCAGAAGTAATTCTTGTTAGAGGTGTCAACTAGTTTGAGAAAGCAATATGAGAAATTAATAATTGAGGAGTAGGAGTGTTATTTTATTTTACCATGGATTAGTTAATTTTCATTGAAGTATACTGAAAGTCTTATTTTAACTAGTAACATTCAAAAATTATTTAGGTAATTCAATAGCCCAAGTCTAGAATTGTCAAGGGTAGATCACAAATAATTGCCACAAATTATCTTCTCACTGTCTTGTGCTACGAGAGTGTCTTGTGCTACGAGATATTTAGTCTGTTGTCCCATTTTGCCTTAGACTTTAAGATGACAGTGAACTACTATTCTTAATTTCAACACACGAAAGAGTTTTTTTTCAAAGTGATTTACACAAAGCAATGTCTGCGAAAAGTTTTTATAAAAAATCGTTGTAAAATGCGAACTGGGAGTAAAAATTAAGGACAACAAAGGAGGGAGTGAAAAGAAACACAAAAATTAGAAACGGTCAGGAAGAGTGATAAACAGAACGCCGGATCGAACGCGGAAGAAACGTTCACATGGGACCAAATCCAGCTGGAACAACACCTTCAACTAGAAAACGCGAGGAGGCACGAAAGAACGGACGGAATGGGTCGCAATCGACACATCGAGGTTGCAACAGGCTCTGACATACTTCCCAGCCAAAACGATCGGCCCCAAAATCGCCAATCTTCCGATTGGCGGTTGGCTGCAGGGGACGGGGGTTCTGCGCAAGGCTCCACGCAACGCAATTGTTTTCGGAATCCGGGGCGCTTGCGCAAGCGACGGCCGCGGCGGCGGCGCCGGGCGAGGAGGCTCATTACACTGTAATTACAACGCGTCCGCGGCAAATTCAATTACGGTCCACGTCGCCGCCGCCCAAGGCCGCGAGCGGGTGCCCGGGCGATAATTACACCGCGGGCCACGGGCCGCGCCGCAGCGCTGCCTCCGTCCAGTGACGTCAGAGGCCGCCCGACTGACCGCGCCCCCGCCCCCGCACCCACGCGTAGATCTTGAAAAGGGAGAGATACTTTTGAAAGAAATCATGGGGATGGTGCAGGAGGGAGGGTGTTGCTTCGTGGGTCAGTAGAAGCTGTTGTATCGTGATGTTATTAGTCAGTCTTGGAGAGTCTTCAAGACTTAGAAGCGCTTCAAAAAGAAATTTTCTCCAGTTCTCACTTGGTTGATTGATTCAAAATATTTAAATATGAAATAATTCGCGACCTATTTATATCAATGCTGTTGTAATTAAATGACAAACAACCTTTTCAAATTACAACAAATTTCACTTTAAATCTCTATGTAACAATTCGCGTTGAACATAACAATTGTAAAAAAATGTTTAGGTATAATGAAGCAGAATGATCCACATGCTTTTCGCAATCGATTGCTTCTATTTAGTCCCGGATTTATGTAGTACTCGTTTACTAGTACCAAAATTTGCAAACAGAAATAATGTTACTTTCTTATTTAATATTTTTATTTATTTCTAATTATTGAGAAACAATATATTTTATTTTAATAAATACGATTAATATTTTTAATATCTCTTAATTTTTAATAATAAAAAACAGACGATTGTAAGGTTTTGTAAAGGGACTTTCAATAAACAAAAAGAAGAAAAAAACAAAACCAAAATACGATATATCCAGGAGGCTTATCCATCCATCTCACTGCACACTTCTCCTCAGGTGTCAGCTCTCCAGGGACTCTGCTTTGTGGCATAAAACAACAAACAATTTCAGTATTAATACCAATCTAGTGCTCTCAAACTAATGTATTTCAAAATTATTTTTAAAAAAAGATGATGTAAATGTTGAAAATTGAGGAACATGTTGTATTTTATATCGTTATTAATGTTAACAATTTTCTAATATTATTTTCAAAAGATACACATGAATATTATTTTCAATAATGTATTCTGTTCAATGTTTAATGCTTATTGGGAAGTTAGTAAAACATTGTATGGTGTCGAAAACAAAAATTTATCAGCCGAACGATATTTATTTGTAAAATAATATTATGCGCAATAGATTTCGTCGGTGTTCGATAGAGACCTTGTTTTCAATCAATGATTAGTATTCGTTTATAATTTAAATATATAAACGGTTATTGTCGTAATAATAATCTTCTACCCAGTTTTTAGAGAGAGTAGATTCTAACAATTATACCTTAATTCAAATCCCAGAATATTCAAGGAAGTGGAACTTAGCTCTTGATTCCCAAGGTACTCACCACAGCTTCTTGATCAAAATGACGCTTGCTACATTTTTCAGAAGCTACATCTAGATAATTCTAAAAAAGTGGCAGTAAGAACCGAAGGTCACATTTACTTTTGGAACTTTGATCCAACCACATACGAAACATTCACGCAATAACTTATCGTTTAGCACCATTCTACACGTTTGTCGTAAATAGAACGAAGAAGGAATAATCGAGATAACACTCCCATAAAGTCGTTCTTTCTCGAAACCAGTAGAGGACGTTACGATCCCTCAAACATGATATCGTTCCGTTTACCACCCGAGTATCTCACTCACGACCGACAAAAAGAGGAAGAAAAAACATAGAAAAAAACTAGTAGTAGCAGAAAGATATAGAGGCACATAAACTCTTCTTTAAAATTCGAGTCGCGTGTTCTGGCTTTCGCCGCCCGCAGACAGTAGCTGCTGGCTGCCAGGCGGGCAGGCGAGCGGCAACCGAGCGGCAGGCGACCCGTCGGCAGGCGGGCGGGTGGACAGAAGGCGGGCGAGCAGGCAGGTGGCAGGGAGGCGTGCGGCAGGAGGGTGGGTGGGCGGCAGGAGGGTGGGTGGGCGGCAGGAGGGCGGGCGACAGGAGGGCGGGCGACAGGAGGGCGGGCGACAGGAGGGCGGGCGGCAGGAGGGCGGGCGGCAGGAGGGCGGGCGGCAGGAGGGCGGGCGGCAGGATGGTGGGCGGGTGCGCGGGTGGGCGGCAGGAGGGTGGGCGGGCGGCAGGAGGGTGGGCGGGCGGCAGGAGGGTGGGCGGGTGGCAGGAAGGTGGGCGGGCGGCAGGAGGGTGGGCGGGCGGCAGGAGGGGGGGCGGGCGGCAGGAGGGGGCGGGCGGCAGGAGGGGGCGGACAGCAGAAGGGTGGGCAGGGGGCAGGAGGGTGGGTGGGGAGCAGGAGGGTGGGCGGGGAGCAGGAGGGTGGGCGGGCGGGCAGGAGGGTTGGCGGGCGTTCAGGAGGGTGGGCGGGCGGGCGGGCGGGCAGGAGGGTGGGTGGGTGGATGGGTGGGTGGATGGGCGGGCGGGCGGGCGGGCGGGCGGGCGGGCGGGCGGGCGGGCGGGCGGGCGGGCGGGCGGGCGGTTGTCAGGAGGGCGAGCGGGCGGGCAGCAGGCGGGCGGACCAACTGTTTGGACGGAGCGGCGGCCCACGGCCCTACTGCCGCCGCGCGCGTGCCGGAGTGCTGGGGCGGCGACGTCCGTCGTCGTTATCCAGCGCCGGCGGCGGCGACACGCGCGGGTCGTTAACACACCGTCCGAACCTCGCCCCTCCCACTCCCCAACCCGAATCGCCACTCTCGCTGTCCCACGCGCGCTGCACAATGTGGGCCTTGCCGGCGACGCGCTCCCAGAGCGACAGCCGCTGCAGAGTGCAGTTTCCCGTTCAGTTTTCGCCTTCGCTGTGTTTTTTGCATTCTTAGTCTTCTGCATGTCGTGCTTCACTTGCTAAATCCACAGTTCGTTAAAAATTAAGTAATATAACAAACAAATAATAGAAGTGTATCATGTAATATGAATATACATAATATATCCAGTACCTATGAGTAATGAATTTTGCATTTTCGATTATTATTCATTCTTTCTCTTAAAGTCCAAAAGAACATGTTTTTTCTAAACGGAATACAAATTAAATGTAAATGAGAGTTCTTTCACCTGTTGTCATTTTATTCATTTCCGCTTGAATTATTTTTATACTATTATGTACGTCAACAAATCTGTGTTTCTTCCAAACGTTTTCAATACAAAGTTATTCTAAATCTTCTTGTGTCTGTTATTACTATTACCTTACAAACGTCGTCTTTTTTCTTTCTAACTTAGCATTCTTATCGAATATCTATTTTTTCTCGTCAGGCTTAATAGGATCAATATTAATTCATCTCAGTACCGTTGACCTATAGAGGTACATGCGAGTATATTAGTCGCTATCTAAATTACTTTTTATCATCAAAGAAATTTGTCTCAATCAATTTTATTCCCACTCAACAGTCAATACATGTGATAACCCGCTTTCGCTGAGAATCGCTTCTCGCTGCTCACTCTTCCGCACGTCCTTGGACCCAACTCTCCTGGCACCGCTCCTTCGCTCGCTCTGATTTCGGGCACGCGTCCTCCCGGCGCGGGCGGCCGGGGCCGATCGTGCACCGCCCGACCTACATCCGTCCTCGCCGCATCACCCGTCCTCCTCCCCTTTCCCCGCAACCCTCTCGCCGCTCGGTCGGTCGTAGCCCCGCCTCCGCCGCCGATCCCGCGTTACGCCGGAGCCCAGCGGGTGGCGCAACCGACGCCTGGTGCTCGCCCGCCCCACCCCACGTCTCCTCGCCCCGTCCCTCCTCACCCCACCCTGCCCCCCCTGCACGCCCCGATCGCCTCCCACGCAGCCGCCCGCCTCGCCCTGTCCACAGCCGTTCGGTCGCGAAATGCACGAGGCCGTGGCGCAAACAGCGTCCTGCGCTCGGGAGCCGGTTCGCGAGCGGAGGTAATCACAATCTCTATCACGTCCACTCCAAATCTGTTGTAAATCGCCCCGGCACTCCTTCGTGGTGCACCTGTCGTCTAAGAACAGAGTTTCTGGACGCAATTTTGGGTACAGTACATGTACAAGCTACATATTGCGAAATAATATTGATTGCGAACAATACGAGAGTGATACACACATATGAACAGCGTATATTTTTTTAAAAATAAAATTCATTTCGTAAAAGATTAAAGAAATAACTGCATTTTCTCAGAGCTATTTTCAGCGTGGTGGGTTCGAATCACCTCTCAAATATGACAAATAGTTATCTTTCGTATTTGGGACGACATCAATTTGCTTTCAATGAAAGAACAGGTAGTCGACACTTCATTACATTGTTAAGGTTAGTAATTTCGTTGTTCCCTCCCAAACACAGAAATATTCAGTGGCAATGAATATTCAAACTAACTCTTATGCTGTCGTCGTTAGTGCAATTAGATTTTAAGATGCATTCTTATCATGTATCGGTCGAATAGATTATCATAGAAATTTTTAGCTCATTGTACAACCCATTCACGACTATAAATCTCTTGGACTGACATATAAGGCCAGAACGCGACCACTAATCCTCTACCTATTGGGACTTAAGGTTATTCGAACTTAAGGTGCCTTTGGTCATAACTGCCAACTCTCTTGGTTTAATCAGTCACGTCAGCCAAGAGAAAAGGAATAGTAGATCAGTGTGATCTGAAACAAGACCTACATATTATGCCTCTGAGACGAACTCGACGAATCCAACCCAAAGCGGCCAAAGGCCAGCCCCCGGGTCCATCGTGTGTATGCTGACACTCCATCATGTATCCTCTACCGGTACCACAAGGCTTTCAGATCCTAGGGAGGACCACCTTTATTTTCGCTATATCCTCACCCCCATTACCAGAACGTACGCTGTCTTCAGAAATGAACCTAAATTTAGAGCATAACGCGGTCGCTATAACGTCCGTCGAGGGAGGCGGGGAATGAAGCGCCCGCGGCAGCGGCGCAGAGGTAAAACGAGGCCGGATTCATAGATCTGCACCCAGAGAGGGAATGCGAGGGAGCGAATCACATGACTTCTCTGCACGTGTGCGAAGGGGCAGCGTATCGTCGAGGGCGGCAGGTAGTACGGATGAAGCGCTGCCCGCGACATATAGGCGATTTCTAAATTTTTGATCCCAAAGAAGAAACATTTTGGTTTAGAAAAAATGCAAATAATTTTGATTCATATCGCTACACTTATAATCAGTTTTAACAGTTATAAAATGCCAAACAAATTGAAATGAGGTAACAATAAAGATTATATAATATATTTTCGGGGGGAGTGCCACCTTACGACTTCAGAATCCCTTTCGAAGTCTCATGGTTGAAATGGGCTCTATTCTTAACATCCTCACGATAAATTAACGTGAGAATACAACTACCAACTCCCCTACCAACTCCTTTGATAGAAGACGTTGGTAAATGGATAAGGCGCCCTCCCTCCTAGAAGTATCAACTTCAAGGCTGACAAAGTAAACTTTATTCCGGGGTCGAGATCCATCCCTCTTCACTTTCTTCTATGCCAGCAGTCACTATATCAATTAAAGCAGACACTAACTAGGAGGAACACCCACTCTGACGAATACGGGGTGCCTGCGGTCCTCAATGGTGCTCTATTTAGCACTAACGATATGGGTATTACCGAGAAGCTCAAAACTCCAGGTGGATGTTTCCAATTCTACATCACAGCTCGACTAACTACCGAAATCCTCCTTACGAACAAACAGCGCAAAGTAGCATCGCTTGCAATCAAGTTGCCGTGCGCATCAGCTATGATGGATCGATAGAAGATTGCCGTTGTCTCTACAGCGTTGCTGACCTAGGATTGACCGAAGGTCCTAGGATTCGCAATCCAGCGTAAGGAGGATTTTCGACACTAGTTAGGTAGCTAAGTTGAATTTGTTTACAGAGAGAAGGAAAATTCAAGCAAACCGATTGCTATGATCGGTGGTTCCTCCAATCAATGCCAAACAACCATCACAGCAATACCTTAACAAAAAAGACCGAGATTGCACGCTATTTTTCCTTCCTCATTCTTGTTTACTCCTCTACACTTACCCCTCACATATATACACAACCACACACATGTACTACACTATCACATACGTCGGATTCAGAGCATGTGCAGGTTGTGGCGGAACCCGATTGTGGGAGATGGAAACTCAATGCAGGTCGACGCCGAATCTCACGTTCCAGCCGAGGGGAGCTCCGTCGAATTCCTAAATATAACACGCATAGTGTAATGTCGTAGCACTGGGCTCGACCTATCGCACAAGTGAAGGGGGAGGGGTTGGTTATCTTATGTCGGGCTGGCGGCGGCCGGACCTCCGAGGGTCTCTCGGAGGGTGCGAGCCGGGGGCGGCTGTCAGTTCGCGCAAGCAACGGATGATGTGTGGCGACAGAACTCGGCCTGCAGATGGCGGCAGGCCCCATATGCAGCCGGCCAAAACCTCAGTAATGAGATGACACCTTCAGCGTGGGAGGTCGGTCACGTGGCCTTTCGCAAAAGAGGTCAGCAAACGAAACGGCCAAGCATTCGAGTCTGAGCCGAATGGAGGTGCGGATGCACCACACTTGCGCCCGGGCGGTGCGGAGACGAGCAAATCTCATGAGGGTAATCCATGTGTTGGAACGCGTTCGTGGAAGAGTTATTCCACGTGTGACTGCGGTCACGGGGTGTTACGCTGTGTGGGGGTACTCGTTGAGGAATGGCGACGACTCAGATCGAACTTGAATCAGTTAAGGAGCGCTTCTGCGATCAGGGGAACAGGGGTCCTCCAGAGCATTGTGAACTATGCGTGTGTAAATAACTGTACAGAAAACTTGTATGTAACAAGAGTTCAGGTCTGTGATTACCGTAGTATTCCCACAACGTCACAATAGTCAAGGTGTTCGGAAATAAGCAACCAATCAATCCGGCTGCCGGAATACGAAGGACGGCGGCGGCGGCGACGATGCGGAACCCCTTCCCGACGCTCCTCCTGCGTCGCGCGGCTCCCGGCCACCGCCGCCGCCGTCGCCGCCGTCGCCGTCGTCGTCACCGCCGCCGCCGCCGCCGCGTCGCAGCTGGCGCTCGCGTCCACGCCGCGGCGGCGCCGAGCAGCATGGCGCGGGCCCCGGGGGCGCTTGCGCCAGCCCCAAATGGCCCCTTAACTGGCGTCAAGTATGACAGACTCTGACACGGTATAGTTTAAGCCGCATGACACAGCCAGATTAAGTATGACGTAACAAGGGGACGCAGAGGTGTGGTTGCCCAATGCAGTACTCTATACGAGATTCTATCTTTAATGGTACACAAATTGTGGTGTTTAACACGGCCGGCTGTGGGTTGACAGTCTCCGTCATTGAGTTAGACTATGAGCTTTCACTGTTTACTCTTGCACGTGCGTGTTGGCCTATTTTATCGGGCGCTTTGAGGTGGATTAACATAAAAAATAACAGGGAAACGAACGCAATTTAGCAAGAATGAAAAGTGTGAGTGGGCTTGGAATGTTATATGCGATGCTGATCATTGCTCGCACGGTAATTTCCTAAAATATCTCCGCCTGCGGAGGAAGTGCTTTGAAGGAGACTTAGAGCCAATACTGTGGGTTGATCATAGGCAAATAGTAGTGATGACGGTGGCGATATGGAATCCCGTCTATAAAAATATGTTATTTGCAAAACGACATTTGCATTATCGTGAGAACATCAATCCTTCATTAACAGACGATACCTATAATAAACAAGAAAAATACACATTATTATTACGGTATTTTGAAATTCATAGTTTGTAAGATAAGATTTTGTACTACAAATCTTTTGATATACCATCAATATAGATTTAAAAGAACGCCTATTATTAGAAATAATCAATCCTCTGAAACAATTTGTACATGACAGCTGATATGCGAAGTAAATATCATACTATCATTTCCATAATTTCTACACCAAAAAATTTAGTCTAAGAGTTTCTGAACTTACTGTACTCATTTTCATTGAACATTCGGTCGTTTAAATTTCTTGTGAAAACGATTTGGAGTTAACAATAATTTCGTTGCCACACAAGCTCGAGGCAAGATATCAAAATTACAATTGATTCGGAAGCAACGCAGACGGAAGGCCGGAGGCTCATCAGAAGGCACTTTGGGACGTTTGATTGATGGCTGCGGCATCAGCGTTAGACTTTGGCCCGGAGAGGTAATGACGAAGATGCGGGAGATTGAGATAATAATGCTCCTCACCAAATTTTCTCCGACGGGTTTAAGGAGACGGTAGATCAGTGACGGGCGTGATTATAGCAGAAACGGAGAAAGAGGAAGACAAAATCAGAACGGAGTAAATGTGGAAAACTTGGAGGAGAAAAATCAAGAAGATTAAGGAGAAAGAGCAAAGAGAAGAGAAGTAAATAGTAGAGAAGTAAATAGTAGAAAAATAAATAGAAAAATAAATAGTAGAGAAGAGAAGTAAATAGAAAAACAGGGAAAGTAGATAAGGGAACGAGATGGAGAAAAGAAGGTATTCAGAGGATCACGAGGTAAATGAGGAAAGATAAGAGTAGGTGGAAGAGCAGAAATTGGACGAATGAGAGGGACGAAGGGAGAAATATTGATCTCAGAAACTCCGAAGCATAGAGGAATGATACCTCCTTAGTCGATATCCGTCAGAAACCATTACAAAACTGGGAGATGGAAGAAAGGAGAAGACGAAAATAAAGAAGAAGAGACCCAGTATTCTGAGAAGCTAAGTGCCGACAATAAAGAAGATATAAAATACAGGCGGAAGAATCATAAACAGAACAACGCATCAGCGGAGGTAGACGAGACGGAAACGACGCCCATGGAAAAGACGACGGAGGACGGCTGCTGCAGCGGCGGCGGCGGTGGGGTCTGCAATTACGGATCCCGCTGCGTGACGTCACGCAGCTACCGGCGCCCGCGCTGGCTGCCGGGACGTGCTGCGTGCCGCCGCCGCCTCCGCCGTCGGAGCCGGCGTGTACGCGTGGCAGGGCCGCGACCCCCGACCCCACACACGTGTGCTGCGTGCTTTCACGTGGCCTCTGCGCCTTGGCCGCCGCGGCGCGATGGGATGTCGCGTGGGTCGCCTTTTGTTGCTGGAGAGAATGCGCCTCTCGGGCTCCGATGAGGCGAGAATTAGATCTATGGCCTTACTCGCTAAGCATTCACTACGCGCGGCTTCCCGCTCCCTCTTGTTTCGCAACGCGAACATAAATCGGATGGCGGAAACTGTGTACGTGCTACCGCAACATATGCGTGTAATAAAGATGACTAAGCACTCCTGATATACGAAATTTGATAATACATTTGTAACTTGTTACACTCAGATTGAAAAGATCTGATAACTAGAGCAGGGTATAGATATAATATATACTTCTCCTAGTTTTTTACAATAACGTGCAAAAATTGTGGCATTGGAGCGGATGTTAAGTCTAATTAAAATAAGCCAACTGTAAAAGTAATACTAAGCTATATTTATATGACCTCCTTCTTAGATTAGAGACGAAAAATTATTCATTATTATTACAGCTTTCTCTAGACGAAGCACGTTTCCGTAACTCCTTATGGTTGTTCCTCAGATCTTCCACTCAACACTTGACGCTTGCGAACTCAGAATGGAGACACCAAGACGGAAGTCGTCAGAGATATAAGGGAGATTCAAATTCCTGACCATTGCAGTACCAAAACTAGCCAATTCACCACAGTAATAATATATATTATGAGTTGTATGCTTGTAAATAAAGGTGATGAAACAAAAACGCTATTAAATCAATGTTCTGTCGAGTCAATATTATTTCATTTCTTATATTTCTGAACTCCTTGGAAGTTGCATGACGATGTATTGTGACCGTTCGTGTAGGTCGGCCGTGGGGAAATTTCGTGGGTAATTTCGCTCTTGTTGAAATTTTGAAAAAAAACACAAAGTTGAAAGCCACAAACATTAATATAATTGAATCTCAAAAAAAAAAAGAAACACAAATTGCAAAATTACCTAACATGCACAGATAAACAAATGAACAAAGAAAAAAAAAACACTGAACAGCGAAAAAAAAAAACTTTTTGAGGAAAAATCAACTGCAGAAATTATGAATTTCAAAGTTGGCACAAACTAGCATCACAGCAACATCTTCTGTGACAAAAATAAATTGAAATCCAACAAATTGAATCAAAGATATCTCTGGGGAGATGAGTACACATAATAGTACATCAGAGGGTAGAGCACAGGCATTTCGGATGACAAAATGCCTCAGCACTTTCTGTTTACAAAAATTGCAATTAACCCTTCCTCAACATACACTGCATTAGCATACATAGTAGTTTCTTGCAAAACAATTCACTTCAATTATAAAGACATATGTTGTGTACAATTAAAATGAATAAACATAGTTTTGAAAACACAGAATATTCAAAAGAAATTGCAAAAAAAAAAACTAAACATGTGTGTTTACACCATAAATGTGAAACATTTATTACAACCTACCCCTTTGGTTGAAATTAAAAAATATGTTGTATTTTTACTCAACAGGCATCCAAATTTCAATAAATATTTCAAGATATTTAAGTTCACTTAAATTCAACAGTTCATAGCAAATATACTTTTATAACCTTTTAATTGTTCATAAATAACCCAAATTGTTTCTAACTTGATTTGGATTTTACACTATCATCAAAATGTTCTTTTTGATTTAAAGACAGAAACTGCACTTGTAGTGTATTAACATGACAAGATTCTATCATAAATAAGTGATGTTCTCCCCTTAGAAAGACACACTACTTCAAATATCTTTTGAAAATAGTCCACAATGATTATGGAAATACCAATGGTCGGGTATATCATACATTATGCAAGAGTGTTAATGGCCAAAAAAAATATTAAACAATCTGACAGTGAACTACAGGAACAACACTTCAACCTGCATTCTACAGTCAATTGCTTCCAAATTCTCATTACTTTTTATAGTATCACATATAAAATTGTTTTGTCTTTAACACCGACCTTATTTCGGTGGCCGTGGCGTTCGCCACCAGCGCACAACTCACAGCGAACTAATGCGGCTGCCGACGCTCTGTCTTGGGCCTAAGCACGGGTTCTCTCTGTAACCTCGTCTTACTCCAAGACCAGATGCCTCCGTCGAACGCGCATCTGCGGTGTGAATTTAGCCACCACTGGACCAAACCTCTTTCTCGCTAACTGGAGCTCGCGGCCCCACACCATCAGCTTCCAAATTCACGCTGCTGCCTCACGCTGCCGCTTCTCGAAACATTCTGCGCACTCTCTTCACACCGCGGTTACAACCCCTTCTTTTCCGCGTAGGGGGGGGGGACAACTGTCTTCCCCCCGCCACCCCTCCAGCGACCGCTGATAAGGCGACGGGTTACGTAATCGCGCGGCGAAGCACGCAGACGAGGTCTTTCTTATCGCCAAATAGTGACTGAGCAAGCTCAGGATCGCTACAGTATGTTCACAGTAGCATCATATTCATGGAAACATCACACTATATGACTAAACTTTTCATCATTCTTATAAAAAGTCTTCCACTTTCTTCATGCTGATTGTATCTTTGACTGACGTAACCTCTACAAGAGGAAGGGTGTGGTCTGAAGCGTAACTAGTACGTCTCGAGACCCTCGATGGAGAGGGTTCAATTGGGGTCCCTATTGCCATTGCCATTTTTATTGGGGGTCGGCGGGTTTCCTCATACGGGGCTCCATGTTTTGGGGATCCCGGTGCCTTGCATCGGATGCACCAGCCTCATTACGCCTCTGGGTGCGGATGAAGGGCGTTGCTGTGAAGGGCGTGGGTTCCTTCGAGTACTCTACAAGGCACCACCCGGCGCGCAAAGGCAGTGCGCCAGTACTACTTCGTCCGCCTCCGTCGCCGCCGCCGCCGCCAGCGGCCGCAAGCCTCGTTGGCGCTAATATACGAGGGCCGGGACGAGTCCATTACGCCGAATGGGGCAGTTTCGCATTCGCGCGCTGTAAATGTCTCCCAGACCTGCGCCCCCGGCAGCGGCGGCGCCGGCCGAGGAACAGAAGGACGCGGCGGGCGAGGCTGATGGAAGAGCCAGCGGAGGCTCAGGCCATGATATCCTGGGGCGTTGTTGGAGACGTCGGGGTGGAGATCGTGTTTCTCTGAGGGGTGGTAGTAATAATGGTAGTGGTGATGTTAGTGGTGATGGTAGGTTGGTGGCATATGTATAGTTGATAGTGTGTATGGGGGAGGAGGAGGAGGAGGAGGAGGAGGTGGTAGTGTTGGTGACGGTGGTGACTTTAATGGTAGAGATGGCAGTGGTAGAGACAGAGGTGATGGTGATGACAATGGTGGGGGGTGTCATTGGTAACGACACTGGTGGTTATAAATGGAGTTATTCTCTTCAAGTATTATTTGTTATAATCTTTCAATTCATTGTTGCAAATTCTTTGGTATGATCATCGTTGAACCTATTTATTTATATTTGAACTTTCAACTTCAATACATTTGATTAATGAATTCATTCTAAAATAATACATTTCAACAATTTCAAAAAGTTTTTGTATTGTTATTTTAATTTTACATAATTTTATAATTCAATACAATTTCGCTTTTGTCCTTTTTTAAAGGTCTTTATAACATTTATTTTTACTTCATGTTTATACATTACAAAGTACAGACCAGGAAATAACTTCATCCTAGGACGGAAACTTTCTGAACTATGAAAATGAAAAATTGTTCGTCTGATCGTTCTTCAATATGTGAAATTATTTTAACAGCTATAAACAATAACATAGTTATTTGTAATTATTGTTGTGGATTGGAAGACGGAACGGCAATCGGTAGTTCTGTGTGAAGCTCTTCAGATAGTTGAATAAGGGCCTTAAACACTCAAAATTCACCATGACTTAGAGGAAGGGGGCAGTAAGCGAAGGACTGAGGGAACACGACAAAAAAAATAATAAAAATGAGACGACACAAAGGTGGCATTACACATCACACATTCATTTCACATCAGCAGAAATAAGAGGACGACAGCGTTGTTGACAACTCGTCAAAATGCGAACTATAGAACTGATCATTCCAATCCCCCTCTCATGGATCACCAACTATCGTTGGCAAATGTGGCAAATGTGTTGGCGTCGAGTCCTGATATGGAGATCGCTCTGAGTGACAGTATTACTGGGTGACTCCGCCGAGCTGCAAGCTCACATTAGCGGTGGCAGCCACCACGACGACGGCGATGGGAATGGTGACAGCGCTGGCGATTGCAATGGCGACGGCAGTGACAGCAGCTGTGGATACGGCAACGGCGACTAAACACATTGCGACTCTGGCGTTGGAAATGGCGGCGGTAATTGTGATTGCAATGGCGACGGCTGTGGCCTGAGCTCTGGTGACGGAAATGGCAACTGGACTGACGGCGCCGCGCGCGTCTGACTCCGCAGCGATCGGTATCAAGAGGCAACTGGGCGGTATCATTAGCCGCAGTTGCGAGGACTTGCACTGCCGCCGGTGTCATTCACACTCGGCCTGCGGGCGCGGCGCTTTGATTCAATTTCTCAGATGCAGTTCGTAAAGAAAGACGAGAAATACGACGTTTCATGACCACCCTTCACAGAAGTCGTTAAGCGGTGCTTCTGAAGGCATTTGAAGGTAATTTTGTGGCGTGATGTCTTGCAGAAAGATATATGGAAGAGAGGAGAGTAGTAAGAGGCTATCACATTAGCCGACGAGGAAAATGTTGGTTCACATTTTACACACTTACGTTGTAGAAGAATTACGCGCAAAAAATATAAATCTCATTTTAGCAAACTGAATTTCACGAGACAGTAATGGGTTTATTTCTAAAAAATACTATGCAAGTCAAATTTCACATCTATTTATTTTCAGTCTGATACCTTATATTTTCTACATGAATGTACAAATCAATCTCTGGATACTTCAAAATATCTAAAAAATTCTTGGGATCTTACAGTTGTTTTTGTGTACTTTCGAATGATGAGAGAAAGGAATAAAAAAAACTCATAACTCTGTGGAGGAAGAATATTTTAGAAGAGTGAAGTTCTGTTCGAGAATGAATTATAAATGATGGTACATGGAAAGAACAGAAGGTCAAGGTTCTTTTATCATTACAAAATTATTGGGTTAATGCCTAGACCACTTCGAAAGAATGCGGAAAGACCGAAAAAAGAAATCTATATTAAAAACAAGAAATATTGGAAAACACGTTCCCTCCTGCCTGAAGATCTCCAAATTACAAACCAGTGTTAAAACGGAAACTGACAAATATTATTTAAATAAAACTACAATATTTCAACTTTTTAGTTTACTTGATTCCCACACTGCCCGAGTATTTAACAAAAATCACCCTTTAATTATTATCATGACTGTACCGCACGTTCTGCTCATACCATACGATCTACCCTCACCACAGGCTCTGCCCGCGCCTAACGCCAAACCCGCTCTTTGCGCACCGCACGTTCTGCCCTGCCAGGCCCCGCCCTCTCCGCCGACCCAGCCCAGTCCAGCCACACCTCGCTTTACTCAGCAACGCCCCGGCATCAGTGCTTCGATGCCTAGCCTCATTTATAGTAACATTTTATTATGTAACCCAATTGAAGCAACGTTTTGAGATCGCAAACCTTCCTATGTTTTTTCTAGATTTCTCGAAAAAAAATGTTCTGTGCAAAATTTGAGATCAATCATTCCAGTGCTTTCAAAATTATTGTGAAACCCACACGTACAAACATACACCCATGCGTTAAAACATACATACACTAATATACTACATATTCGGTTGCTAGTCGATTCGGCAGAACGGTTGCTAGTCGATTCGCTTACTTCTCATGCAAACAAGCATTAGACTGACATAAGCAAGAAATACAAGTACTAAAACAATCGTATTATCGTATTTCATTTATATGACATTTCCTAGTACACTTATTGACACTGCAATAGCTTCCTCTTGCAGTACAAAAGTGAAATCATAATTTGATATTACAATTACATTGGGGCGATGTTATTAAATATACACCTTGACAAGAATATTCACTTGCATAAGTTATGTAGGTACGGATTGTATACTCCAATTAATTAGGTTAGGTTAACCGCTAGAGTACTTTCACGTGTTGTAAGTTTATGTCCTTAAACTAACTGAATCAAAAAGTGGTAAATATTTACGAACAATAACTAATGAATACATTGATATAAAACATGGAAATCCAATTATTTTCAGTAATGTTTGAAATGTTAACACTTTTTACTTTGTTGATAACTTTAATGATGGATTTTTCAAATTTAATTCGATCTAAAATATATATTTTAGTGATAAATAATGTATTTCGTGTTTTCTTTAATTAAAGTCGAATTTCAAATTATTTTCATGAAACTTGACGACACGTAAATAAATGACACACAGAATTACTATAATAGAGTTAACTTTGCACAGAATTCTCACATGCGCGAGTGGACCTGATGACATCTCTACAAGAGGATCTCTACAAGAGAATTATTTATTATTCCAGCACCAACATGCCGAACTATATTTGTGAGTCAGCTGCGAGAAAAAGTATCACTCCATAAATTATTTACTGACGTCGCGCTGCAAGTCGAGCAACACAATAAGAAAGCGAACCAACGCACAGAACCAACGCCCATCTCCTCCCTTCCCAAACCACATAAAAGGCAGACTGACAGCTTGATACGATGGACGCCGCGGCGGAACACAGTATTAGTACAACTTAATATATTGACTTTTTCTGCGCTCGGCTCATCCAAACCGTGAAGAGGAGCGGCCGGCGCAAAAAGCAGCGGCGCGAGGCGTGGCGTGCGGGGCTCGCGGGGGGGAGCGGAGTGGGCAGGGGAGGGGCGGGGTGCGACGCAGCGGGCGCCGGCGCCGCCGCCGCCGCTCGACCGGCCGGCCCGTCGGTCCACTTAGCGGCCGTTTAGATCGCAATCGGCCGCGTTACGCGCTCCCACCGCATCCCGCCCCGGGCGCCCGACGCCGCCACTGCCGCCGCGCCCCTCGGCCAGCCCAGCCCTGCCCTGCATCACTCAGCCCAGCCCGGCCCATGTCAACCCAACCCAGCTCAGTCCGGCCCGGACCGGCCCAACCCCGCCCAGTCCAACAAAGCCCAGCCCAGCCCACCCCAGTCCACCTCAGCACAGCCCTACCCGGCCCAGCCCAGCCAATGTCAGCCCAGTCCAGCCCAGTCCGGCCCAGCCCCGGCCCAGTCCCGGCCCAGTCCAGTCCCGTCCCAGTCCAGTCCAGTCCAGTCCAGTCCAGTCCAGTCCAGTCCAGTCCAGTCCAGTCCAGTCCAGCCCAGTCCAGCCCAGCCCAGCTGAGAATGCACTACTCATCTCAGCACAGCCCACTCCAGCCCTGTCCTGCACTTCTTATCTCAGCCCAGCCCAGCCGAACCCTACACCACTCATCAGAAACCAGCTCAGCTCAACCGAGCCCTACACTAATCAGTCCAGCCCAGCCCAGCCCAGCCTTGCGCTGTAGCACTCACCTTAAACCACCACAGCACAGACTATTCCTGCAGTACTCAGCCCAGCCTACCTCTTCTCAGCCCAGCCCACCTCCTCTCAGCCCAACCGAGCTCTGCACTACTCCACTACTCAGCTCAGCCTAGCAACATCACAACTGAGCCCATCATTACTCGGACGAGCCCAACTCAGCCCAGCACCCTCCCCCCGCCCTGTACTCTACATGTCCAGCTCCGTTCTGACATGCCCTGCTCTTCCTAGCCCTGCCATGCCTCCCTGCCAGACCCATTCCCTGTGCGCTAGGTCTAATGCGCCTCCACCTGCCCCATCCAAGGAGTGCACTGCTTGGCATAATCCATTTTTTTGTATGAAGGAGCGGATCCGAGCATGTATTTCAAATGGAGGTGGTAATATATATGAGCAAAGGTCCAAATTAAAATCGAGTATTATTACAAAAGAAAGGGAGAAATTGTTCCCATCCTCCCACTAGATATGCCATTATTTGAGTATGCATATATGTGTGCAGAGTTTGCACAAGATGTCTGTGCAATGTACGACCGTGAAAACTTTTAGCAAAATTCACAACGGGTAAAACACTGTGCATGCATAGTTAAGCCATCTACAGCTTATCGCTGTTCTAAAAACTTCGATTACAATCCCTAGCATAATGCGACCTAGTCAATGCTTTTGAGACGATGCTTGCAGACTCAGTGTAGTCCTCTGCCTCCTCTGTGATGTCACCGTCTGTAGATATGGTGCGCGGAGGCTGTGTAAGTATGTGTGTGTGTGTGTACGTATGTGTATGTACGAAAGTACATACGTGTATGAGTGTGTACGTATATATATGTAGGTGCGAATGTTTTTGCATGTAAGCGTTTTGGTGAGTGGATCGTTTTCCATCGACTTAATACAGAAAGTGATACAGGAAATGATCCTCAGAATCTCTGGAGTATCTCTCTGTGGGTGGAGTTTGATCTCACACTATACTTGTAGGGAGTATTAAACTAATGTACTTGTATGTGGGGCGTGGTGTGATTTAAATTGTGGTGATTTGTCTGATGAGATCTCTTTTAAAATGGTGTGAAGATGTGTAAGGTGTGGCAAGTTGGGAGATTTCGTTCAGAGGTGCGTATGCATAAGAATGTTGTATGCACGTATGGCTGATGTAGAGATAAACGTACTTAAAATGTACGCAAAGTATGCGCTTTATGTACAACAAATATAAGTGAATTTGCCGATTTTTGTTACATGAATGTGATGTATGTATCTGTTTGTAATGTGATATTCATGTTTTTAATGGGGTATGAAACATTATAGATATATTTAATTGCGAAAATAGGTGTATGTGCGTATGTGCGACTGTGTGTATGAATGTGCGATATGGAATCACGGGTATGTAGGTTAGTGAAATCCTAATTTCTTCAGGTAAGCGAACTTCTAATTTTGCGTATGAAATCGATAGTATAATTAATAATTTCGTAAACTAGCACGCGTATCATTTCACAAATATTCACACTCTTTCTTTTATCTTTTGACTGATTTTTTTCTCTTTTAAACACCTCGTCTACAATGTATAACTTTGGGTAATATAATTTTGAACAATTTTGAAACTTTAGACCAGCATTTATATTGTTTCTATCCAGCTTAGTAGTCGTTGGTTCTCCGAGGATCCATTTTGTTCATTTTTCTTTTCAATACTTACTTGCTTGTTGTTTGGTTGGTTGTTTTTTGTTCGTTTGTTGATTTTTGTTTATTTATTTTTCTTTGCCTGTCCCTGCAGTTACCGTCTCTGCGACTTCATATTCCGCCTGTCGTTCTTTTCGTCTCTTTTGCGACAACAGAGAACTGACACGTGGGAGACAGACGTAACTGGAAGCACCTCATAACCAGGATTTATGGCTTCGGAAGCTGCGGGCTGTATTTTAAGTGCGGAGCGCATTGGTAGATGTGGCAACGGAAGAGGTATCGGAGCACGGAACGGTAGGCCTGCCTGGCCCGTTCGCTGGAGGTCCGAGTGGCATAGGCGCGGCAACCGCAAGCCTAGGGCTTACCTCGTTTCCCGCCATCAGACACGTCCCCGCCGGGTAACTGCCACGCTGGACGCAAATGTTTGGCTACGCGAATTATCTACACATCGTTTGCCACAACATTATGGGTTGGATAGAATACCCTCGGGTTACACATCCTTCAAAATTGTTGTGGTGGGAGAAAGTAATTTTTACTTTCTACTTTCTCGCTGCTACGTACATACGTTGCAGTAAGAAAAGCGTACTGCAACGGCAAGTGGCGATTTTTCGTCAGAAAATCTCGTATTGGAGATCTGATATAAATAACTGGATAAATTGTTGCTGTAACTTATATATGCTGTAAATTACATCCTCTAACACATTGCGTAGACAGAGTCCTTCGTACCGAAAAATTGGAATACGGTAAAACGTGTCTGTATGTCGGTAGGTACGTACTCCGGTTCGTCTGTCTGTCAGTCTGTCCATTCGTCTGTGTTCAACATTAGCGCCTCAACCGTTTACACGATTTGCTCCAAAACCGATATTACCCTATCAACCTGTCGAAAGTCAACCACCTGCAAATTTGAAACCAATAGGTTGATTTTTAGGAGTACTTCGCATATATTATCAATGTTATCCTTTTTTTCTAAAATTACTCCAGATGTTTGTATTAAAATTTTGGGGAGAGAGAAAAGTTGAACGGTTGATAAATGGTGCTAATTTTCATTGAACTCTTTTCAAAAATTGCAATAGTTCAAACTTTTTCGATGTCTTCCTTGAACTACAATATTCAAAATAGAAATTTTTCTGAATGAAATCTGTACTTTAAAGATAGTTATTTCAATAAGGTCATGCACAACTTTAAAATACTATGAGTAGTTTTCACATACTTCTGGGTACAATTTAAGCACTGTAAAACATTTTCTCAAAAGCAGCTCAAAATTTTAAATTTATTGTCTGGAATAAAGCAAAGTACGCTGATAAAATGGCGCAGGCCCCATTTTCGGTTAACTATCTATCTAATTCTGCAGGAAATTAGTATAGCAAAACGACAATATCGATGAATTGTTTTTTTTCTTAATGAAATCCATTTTAAATAATTAAACCCTCAAATAAGGTCATGCACAATTTTTCGAAGATATGTATCGTTTTGCGTAATGTTTGCTTGAAATAAGCGCTATTCGAGTAACTTTGGGGTAGGTAGATGACTTCAATTTACGAACTGCTGCTAGAAAAGACTGTACACTATCATATACAATCACATTGTATCGATATCCCATAAAAATTATACTATGAGTAAAAATATGGTACACAACTTGATACAACCGTCCTTCAATTGTTATTCTTGTCTGGATTATCTCGAATAATGTGTTCTTATAAGACTTTGATTTAAGCTAAACGCTGATTGCTCTTTAAATGTTTTCATCCCTTTTATTCTCTGCAACCCTTGCAGAGACAACTCATTCAGGGCCTTCTCTGGGTATGGAAACAACATATAGTTTCGGATGAGAGAGAATCAGTAATTCAATTCAATAAATTAGTAAAAACAAAATGAAAGTTGTATTCAGTTTTTATGAAATAACAAGAAGCGAAATAAATGAATATATTGGTTATTGATATTAATTCAATTTTTCGTTTATTTTCTAGCATTATTACACAAGCATTACAATTTTGGTTGAGGCTTGCAAATCATTTAAATCAGAAGCGACCTACATGACGTAGTCGGTGGCAGCGGTAGCCGTCTTAATGTATGAGTGTTTGCATCATAGAGGCATAAAAATCTGAACATAATATAATTACAGTCCACTCAGGTTCTACCATTTAAGGAGATAGAATGAAGAACTCAAGGACGAAAGATGAAAGTAGCTTGCACAAAATTTTGAGTGCCGCTCGTTGCATTGCCGAAGATGTTGTTGATGTGACCTCTCGTTATGAAAATAGGTGTTGTTTGGAGTGCTGCATAAAGCATGTTTGTTTGTTTTTAATTGTGTGCATGTTTGCATACAATTCGTTGGCACGTCTTATATTTTCTCAATCTTATTCAAAGTATCTGAAAGCTTTTTGGAAAGAAAAGAAGATTGATAAAAAAGTAAAACGCTCCCAAGTAATAAAACCTTTTGCAAAGGCAAATCTGATGAGGAAGGAAAGATGGCGCGCGGTCTTTGCGACTGCAGTCCCTCTGACCGGGAGTTCCTAGGTTCGAGTCCCGGCGGCGACAGGATTTTCGTCACTAGCTTGTCAGCTAGGTCGAATAAAGTCGCTGTCTGGAGGAGAATTCTAGCGGCCAACTGCTCAGATCGCTATTTTTCCGTGGTTTCTCCCATCAACACCAGGCGAAGGCCAGAGCAATATCCTAACAAATGGGCCACTGCCCGCGCGCGATCTTTCCTTTCCCTTCCTTGTCCTATCTTCACCCCTTACATTACACTGACACTAGCTGGTGGGAGTTGAGGAAAACACCGCTAGACGACGGTAGGTCGGCGCCGGATCTCGCGGGCTGCGACCTCCCAAGACAAAACGTGTACTGCACTTATGGGACTAATGACTAGCAGTTGACGCGCCGGAAATTTCAATCAATCCATGCACCTCCATAGGAGGACTGTGACTCTACATCGCGACCTGCGCTACCGGCTTAAGCACCGCGCATCCTCAGCCAATGTCGCCTGCTTCTCGTCCGCATGCCTCACTCAGAGTGAGCGAGCCAAGACGCACGCCGCGACGCCCTGCGCAGCGAATGCTTTACGACCTCCAGGAAGCCTCCGGTCCGCCCTCACCCTCGCCCTCGCCCTCGCCCTCGCCCTCGCCCTCGCCCTCGCCCGCGCCCTCGCCCGCGCCCTCGCCCGCGCCCTCGCCCGCGCCCTCGCCCGCGCCCTCGCCCGCACCCGCGCGCACCACGCCTGCTTCTGCGCCGCGTCGAATTACTCGCGGCGCACTTAAATTATGAAAATCCGCGGAAAAATCCACACCGGTTCGCCGTGACGGCTTCGCCGCGTGGCGCGCTGCTGAGTCCTCCAAGTCGCGGGGACTGTTGCTCGTTCTCACGCCTCCCTCCGCTCCTCTGTCCGCTGATGTAAGTCACAGCCAATTTCAGAAGTAAACCAAGGGTTCAATCGTAATGTTTGCAGAACCAGACAGTTTCATTTTTTGTACGAGATTGGAAACCCCAAAAAGCAGTACAAAAGACTCTCCAAAGTCAGTACAACAGATACACAAAAAGCAGTACCACATACTCCCAAAAACACATATCAGCATCACATATTCCCAAAAACAAGTACAACAAATTCCCAAAAGAAGTACCACAGACTCGAAAAAACATTTGAATATACAACCAAATGCAGTACACCAGACTTCAAATGGCAGGGCAGGGGAAATAGTTTCAAACCATTCCAACATTCCTATATCCCTGAAACTACACTACAAACTTAGGTTGTACTGGATCAACTAAATCAGTTAGATCAACTTATTGTGTTTGATTTAATTTTTTATGTGTATGGGGTGGGTAGTATTTGACGTGTACTCTTTGTTAGAACTTCCAATATGAATCTTGAATCCAAGAAGATATGACAGAATCCAAGTAATTGCAATTTTAGTAAAATGTGGGTAAAGATTACTTTAAATTTGTGTATTTGGCCGTTTCATTGGATTCTATATTCCGAACATTACGTACCCAACAAAAATCGCTACTTGAGAGATTTTTTATTGAAAAATAATTTGTTTGTTTTTAATTTGAAATTGATTGTTTATTCATTTTAATAAATTACCATCAATTCGGTTCAATCTTTTATTTTTCTGTGGAAACGAACGTGATTTTCGCTTATTCTCAAATTTTTAGTGTCAAAATCAAAGAATGAAAATCAATCTGAATGAAATTTAGTGTAGTGTTCAACAATTTTTGTCATATGAATAAGTCTCTGTTGCATTATTTAACTGCAAAATTGTCATTAATTCTGACAAACAGAATTTGTTGCTTCGTAGTGTAAATCACGGTGTCTGTTTTAAGCTCGTGACCGGATTTGCGTTGAGACATACATCTTCTAGAATATTTGTAAAAATAATCATAATTTGCAGTTAATCAAATAATTTTTCCTTGTACTTTTACCTAAATTAATCAGCATCATTTTCTCTCAAATAATTTCTGAAAAATATCATTCAGCATGTATAGTGTTCATCTCCCTGAAGTTATACTTTTTATTTCTACAAAGATTTTCTTATAATTTTCTGTGAATGAATATCTCACTCTTCCTTCATTGCATTTTTCTATTGCATGTAGTTTATTCATATTTAAGACCTTCTGTAAGCGAAAATAATGAACATTTGTATTTTTGGTTTAACTTCGACACTGCCACTATAACTGATATGATGCTTTCTTTAAATGAGGAAAATATTAGTTAAATTATTTTAGTTTTCATAGATTTACGTCAGAGACGCAAGGCTTTTTATCATCAAGAAAATATTATGAAAGAAATTATCTTCTAGAACGTTCCACGGACACCTCAATATTAACAATAACTCATTTTCAAGAACCCATCTTCTCACGATATACAGGAAACTAACACTAAGACATTTTAAAGAACCCTTCTTTTCTCTTTCATTACGTCAACCGCCCCTTTACTCCTTTTCTTCCCTCCCCGCTTCCAGGGCGCCTCGCAGTCATTGCGCTCCGTTGGCTGGCCGCGCCCCGCCTGGCTCCTCCCACTCAGCCCGCACCGGCGCCCTTCTCGCCGCCCCGCGCTTACACGGCTGTCGACTCGTATGTGCCTTACGTCAGGCTAATAACTGTTATTACGGTGGACTTCCTAGTGAGCAGAGCGCACTCTGAACAATAAATTACGAAATTAGCATAAGCTCCTTTGCGTCAGATGTAAATGCATTTCTGAACGCGGTCGGCCGACCCGCCGACCGTCAGTGGTGAGCAGGAAGCGACGGCGGCGCGCGGCGCGGCTGCCTCGGGAAACAGCCACCCCGGGACGATTGGGGTCGTGCTCTCCGGTGCGTGACGTACAGCTTGCTCATATAGAAAATCCCCAGAGTAATGCAATCAAGTGGTTAGATTTCGTTTATTTATTCGTATTTGTTATTCAATGCAGTTTAAGGGCTCTTCAATTACTGATATCATTGATGCCCATGAGTAGATGACAGCAATAATGGCAATGATTAGGTAAATAATGATAGAGAAATTGTGAAAGGGGAGGCAGTCAGATGGTAGAATTCCGAAAAATCTGGCGTGAGCTCGCTTTCCCATCCAAATTGCACATGGACTGGCTGAAGATTGAGTCCGGACCTGGAAGACGGATGCGATAGCCATTATGCTACGAGCGTTTAGTCCTCGCAGAACTACATACACCACCAAACACCAGCTGAATTGCTCTAAAAATCATCCTCACGCGATTGTAAGAACGGTTCTGCTAACACAGTCGCGTTTGTTGAGGGGAACAACTGGGGGTGGCTCCTTCGCAACGCTTCCTGTGGTAATCCCCACCCTTAGATGATTTATTAAATTTACCAAGCTATTAACTGGTGGTTTAATACTAAGGTACATAACTGTGAAAATGACAGCTCGGCAATCAAGAGGAAAAGGAGTGAATCAATTTTAGAGTGTATTGGGCAGGTATGAAACAATAAATACCACAAAATGTGTTTTAAAAATCTTCATTACCCCTAGAATGGCGATTTATGCTAATTTTGGCATGACGTCCAAGTGGAGATTCATTTCTTTGTAGATCGCGGGAAAGGATCCTTAGGAAACAGGAGGAGATACACTCAGTTCCTAGCTCCAGGGGTAGGAATAAGTAAATAAACAAAAAGACTATTGGTGGCGATAATCAGGACATTGCACTTGCACTTCCGCCTGACCACTTTCAAAAGTTACCCAAGCAGGCCATTCAAGAAAATAAGTAGACATTGCACGCAATAGTGGGGAAGGGTTTCTCCCAAGTGCGACGGGAGTTGAAACGAACGAGGAGGGGTTTGAAGAGAGAGGAACACTCAGGGAAAGGAATATAATATTAATCAGAAATATATACAGTTACATTACATTTGTACATTCTACGAGATTTTAACCAAATACAATTAGCATTTGTAATTATCTTTGTGTGATTCAGAAAGTGAGAAGTAGGGAATAATTAAAAAAAAACTTTTATCTCAGCGAGGTGTTAGTAAGCACTAACTTTTGCAAGGTGATTGTGAAGAAGACAAAATAATGCGTACATGTTTTTGAATTACCTCCAACAAGAACTAGGGCATCGCTTCAGACTACAAGCGAAAATACGTTGTCAAGAGTTTAAGCTTTCAAGAAACGGAAATGATTTTTATGTGTATTTCTTATTTATAATGACAATAATAATATGTATAAAAGAATGTAATATTAATCTAATCGGTTTTTAAATTTGAAAAAAAATTGAAAGAAGTGGACACGATAATTTTATTTTAGAAAATGTTTCCAATTTAAAATTTTCTCCAAATTTGAGACCTCACCCATCATGTCTCACCCGTAAACGAACTACTTAGTAGTAACTTAATACTAAATTTACTCTCGTGACTGCAAGTGAGACATATGGAATAGGGACATGGTGGGGGATAGGCAAGGGATGTAGGGTGAGGGAAAATGTATCATACGCTGTCCTTAGTCCATTGTTTCAGTCTGGTACATCGGTCTCATATACAAGTATTAAAAAAATGGGCATCCCAGTCTTCTCACTCAATTTAATAACCAGTTTTCTAACAAACAGAACTTCACCCATTAGAGTTGACAATCGTACACCAATATGAAGAAATATACACGTAGATCTCCCCCAAGAATATTCATTATCATCCACTATCAACTTATATGTAGGTGACATCCTAGTAGTATCCAACACCAATATCGGTCAATGCACTGACGATGGCATTATATATGAGTCCGGTTATTCAGCCATAATAATAAGGAACAATATACAAAGGTATCTAGACAAAATAGATAAATGGTCCTTAAAATGGAAAATCAGGTTCAATACTTCAAAATCAAATGAAATAATCTTCATCCTTAGACCAATTTTTATTTCCCTTCCCTTCAAGTTAGTAACAGATTAATTCCTGTGACTCCACCCGCATTTAACATAAAATACTTGTCAAACTCTTGATACGAAGTTGCAATAGAAAATCTATAAAAACGCTCTACACTAAAATAAACACCCTTCAACAAAAAACGCTAATTTACTTCAAAATTAAAATATCTTTGAACAATGCAATAGCTATTTCAAATATATTTCCGACCAATTATGACTTATGTGTGCACTATCTGTTTCACTGCTTTGAGAAGCAACGTAAACAGTATCCAAAACATGCAAAATAAATACTTCAGAAAAATAAAAAAAGTCCCAAGGTTTGTATCGAACTTACAATTGCATAAAAATATATATCTCGTACATACTACCATTGATTATCAAGATCTCAAACAATTTCTATTCATGCATCAAACAAATCGAACACTTATCCAAATTCAACCTTGCTCCAACAAGTTCCTGGACAAGAATTAAAAACAGATTCCCGGAAAAGAACTTAAAACCTGTTCCTGATACAAGCAATTTTGAACATACTGTTCGAACTGAAGAATATATAAGGTGATTTATGACTTTCCTTAACTGTGTGTAAGTTAGAGATAGTATTAAGTGATTGTAGTGTATAATGTACTAAAAAATTTAATACTAATTCTAACTAAGCTAAGGCAATGCTAATGCACCAAAAAGTATGTATGTAAACGTACCACTGTATTAATTTTTGTGACTTCTTACCAATAAACAAAAAATTAAAGTAAAATAAAATAGACCGTTGCTTGAGGAACTATTCCGATATCCTGCTAGAGGGCACGCCGTTCCGCAATCAGAATTTTCATCAAAGCAGTGGCGTTGTCCCATCAAGCTATTCAGTTGGAGTCGAAAATTCGCCCTGTGGGGTTTCTAGTTAAATGCATACTTAAGACTAGAGTCGAATACATTTTCTGATTATTTTTAAACTACCCTTCTCATGCTGAATCCATGAAATTTACAACCCGAGACCCGGGAGACTTATTTTATTACAAACTCGATAAACCCGTTAACAGACTTTGAAAGATTAAACAGTTTCTTTTAAAACAAAGAAAAAATATTAAAATGGGTGATTTTTTAAAAAAGGCAATGGAATTTTTAAAATGCAATTCTTCTTGGTTTTAGATGAAACTTACGCACAAATTCGGTTCTGTTGTACTGAGGTATTGTACTGGGTGTCAAAAATACTAACATTCGAATTATACGTGAAATTTTGTAGTCATCGTAAAAGTTGTGGGTAGTAATCAAGAGTGAAAGATACAATAACTAATTCTTACAACTATACCAGAAGTGAAAAAAAATGTTAATGTTAGATGGGCACATATTCAATGATAAGCCGACTTAAATCGAGACTACATGGAAAAACTTATGCAGCAGATGAACTTCACTTTTGGAAGTGCTTGAATAGTTAGTAATATATTCCCTTCCAATCGAGAATCACTATTTGAAGAAATAAATGCAATTGATTATCATGGATATTGAATTGTAATTATGTATACGAAATAGCCAGGAAATCTCTTCAGTGATTACTATTTACGAACTATTCGTAAACAGAGACACGGGACATTTACGAAGTTTAAGGAATTGCTATTCATTGGTAAAATAGCACAAGACTTCAAAAGTCTTTGACTCTTAATTAAAGAATATGAGACTCTGAGCAGCGACACTGAATACATTTTTTATGTAGTCTGCTGGTCACATCACCTGTAATTAATTCTTGGTGTCATCATTCCTTCTTTAAAAGGCAACGGGAATTTGTTAAAAATCATATTTGCATGTGTCATATTAGATTGGTTGATGTATTACTCTTAATTGAGTGACAGCTCCACTACAAGAAAACGTACATCATACAAAAACTTGAAATGAGAAATTGTTTTATTGTTTCATTTTGAGGAGATAAAAGTGATGATGCCCTCCTATCCTTAATGATAATAAATGAATAAATGGATAAAGAAGTACATTTTTTTCTGATTTGGAAGAACCACGTCACTGTAAGTGTGAGTATTCATTTATAATACCTCACACATCCATGCCAACAAAATAATTCTTCCAAAAATGTTGGATATACAGATGACTAACAATTTCTATTCATTCCCATTTCGTATATTTTTTAGATACCCATTTTCTTGTCGCGTCAATACTTAAGGACACCTCTTCATTAACTAACAGTAACAGATTACGAGGATGAAAAGTTATTGATTTGACTAGTCTATCTCACGGTTAAGAACAAATAAATGTAAAGATAACAGCGAAAACGTTCAACATGTCTAGAATTCTTCCAACTCAATTACAATTATTTCTAGAATATTGATGAATAAACTAGCATTTTAAAGATAGAACACGTCTGATTTATATTTATTTTTATCTCACTTGACTATGTTTAACTGATTATCTCACTTGAAATTATCATTATAAGATGTAATAGCAATTTTCATAACAGAAAATATCGTTGCATATTGCTCTAAATATATTATGAATCGCCATACCGTTGACAAAATAAAAATTTGAGATTCCAATTCCAAACAATCTAATTGTGGCCAATTCTCTTCTATGGGAGTATGTGTACCACTGCGGCCCTCTACGATGAACGCCCCGCCCAACATCACAGGGCGTGTGTCATTACTCACGCGCCGCACTCTTTGGCAGGCGGCTCAAGCAAGGCCACGATTAAAGCGGTGCGTGGTCGTCAATGCATCGACTCACGAAATCAACGGTTGCGCTTGAATTAATTACGCCCTGGCACAGGAGTGGAGCACAAGGAAGAAGCACAGGAAGCAGATGACTGCCGCTATGTAAATACTTGGCGACCCTTTGGGTCAGACGGCGTTTAGTCGGAGTAGACGGCACCAGGTACCGGAGAATGAGGAAAGAACTAGAGGTTAATGCAAGAGTGTATACTCATAAATTTGTTTTGCCTGAGATTGATGAAGTGTGTGTAGAGGTCAAAGGAGTAAGAAAGACAAGGGTGGAAAAGGAAGAAATGGTTGTTTTGGGAACGATGGTGACATGGGAAAAATGGGGAAAATATGAAGATGGTTGTATGAGTTTTCTGAAAGGAAAAAAATACGCGGAAAAATAAACGAATGAGATGTGATTGAAGACCTGAAAGTAAAATCAGCGCAATAATGATAAACACTTGACGATCTGCTCGCTGAAGTACTAAAAGTCAAATGATTTAAGACGGTCATTAATTTTCAGACGACACAATGAAGTGTTGAGGAACATTCTTTTCTCTTCAAAGCGAAATTACAAAGTACAAAAACCAGTTTCGATGAAACTGATATGAAATCTTTTTTCTGACGTGCCACACCGTGTAAATATTATTTAACTGTCGAATTGAAACAATGTTTACTCTGGTATAAATTATTACACAATTTAATAGTCGAATATCTTTTTTCAAATGATATTTTGCTGATAAATTCAATGTAGGGAGAGATGAAAATATAACGATCAAGAGATCTCCACTACGTTGTAAATGTGGAAGTTCTACGTTAAGAAAGATCACGTTTTTTGTAAATCCAGACTAACGCGTAATTCAAAACCACATAATTTGTTTGTATTAATGACGAGAGTTGGTAAAGGATTTCGAAATGTTGGTGACTTCGAGGGAAAATGGGAAGAATGGAACGATAGTAATGAGACTCCAGAAGGGAAAAGACACAATGCAGAGAAATTAATGAAAAGGAAAGGGGTCGGGACCAGAGCCATGATCAAAACAGACCAAAATTACCCCCGGCTGTGAATGCTCAGGGCAACAACTGTGGTCAAGCAATGTCTCGAAGAGGATGGTACTGGGATTCAAGCCTCAAACGATGATCATATTTTGTCACTAGTCAACTACGACAAATTCAGCTGCTGACTGAAGAAAATTTTCATCGGTCGGCAGCTTTAATTGCGAGTTTTCCTCGGTTTCTCCGATCACTATCAGGTGAATGCCCGGGCAACATCTTAACAAACGGGCCACGGTCAGAGTGAGATGTTTCACTTCTCATTCCTTGTCCTATCATCACCCTTGCTTACACACACATTACTACACTACCACACATCTCGGGAGAACAGTCGAGCACTTGGAGTCTCTCCCCGCTGAGGCGGTGCCCTGCTGGAGATGCCTGGAGACGGAAAACCTCGCAAGCAGATAGGTAGGCCGGCGCCCGTTTGCACTTTCCAGAGACAAAATAATCAGTGAATCAATCGAGATGTTCACGAGCAATGGAGGTGAGCGGAACGGGGTGAGAGGGGTGGATTGAGCGGTGACGAGTTGAGCGGAGCGGGGAGCAGCTGGGAGGAGCGGAATGAGCGAGACAGATTGAGCGAAGAGGAGTGGAGCGGAGTGATCGGAGTGAGCGGAGTGAGCGGGGTGAGCAGGGTGTGTGGGGTGAGTGAGGTGAACGGGGCGGAGCGGAATGAGCGAGACGGATTGAGTGAAGAGGAGTCGAGTGGAGTGATCAGAGTAAGCGGAGTGAGCAGGGTGAATGGGGTGAGTGAGGTGAGCGGGGCGGAGCGGAATGAGCGAGACGGATTGAGCGAAGAGGAGTGGAGCGCAGTGATCGGAATAAGCGGAGTGAGCGGGGTGAGCAGGGTGAGTGGGGTGAGCGGGTGAGCGTGGCGGGGTGAGCGGGACGGAATGAGGTGTAGTGGGGCGGGGCGGCGCGCCCGCCTGACTCAGTCTGATTCACGGCACGTGGGCTGAGGCGCGCGGCGGCACCTGTCATCCGCACAGCGCGGGGCGCGTGCGCACGGGCGCTGCCCCAAGCGCTCCATGCAACTGACAGAGCGAAAACCCGCACAGACCACACACACACACAGGAACAGACGACGAAAAAAGAAAGTCACCTCCAACCAGCGCCCGTGAGAAACTGGGCAAACTTCCTTCTTGGGATGCTTCACAAATGCAATTTATATTCGTATATTTTAACTTCAAGTGTGTAAATACTACTGTTTTCCGTGTTTTTATCAAGATGCTGGAACTACAAGCATGATGTAAGACAACTAGAAATAAGAAAAAAGATAATCACTATGATTTCACCAAAATGTCAATTGTATTTTAGCTGGCAATAAAAGTTAAATTAAATAAAGAAAACGAATTAGAGTTCCTCTGAGCGCAGACTCGATGGGTTGAATCCAAAAGTTTTTAATGCACGAAATGTATGAGATATTGTGTTGTATTCCCTTTTATATATCATGTAGCGTATAAACATTTGGACATGATTGGTTTATTTGCAATTAAGTGAATAACATATTGCTTACATCTATTAATAGACAATCGTGAAAAGTCTTTGCAAACGTATTTTATTCATCTTCACTACATCAGATTCAGGGCAATTATACATTCATATTTGCTATAAGTTTCAGATTTTTCGTTCCGATAATATGCGAAATAATCATTGATGCGAACTTATGAATAGATCAAGACACATAATAAAATGTTAAGCAACCATTGTCAACCACAGTCACGTTATATTAACTCTTTCAATCACATTGCCCCATAAATACAGTACGACTAGTTTGCATATATTTAATACATTTGTTAATTATTCTGTACAAGTTTTATTTACTAAATGATTTTTAACATCGTTTGTTACTTAAAGATTATCTTTAGCTTTGTTCTGAATCACATAACCATTTTTCAATGACCGTGGAAAGATGTGCTGATAAAGCGGATCTACTCAATGGAGTAAGTGTATTTTTTCTTTCATTGTCGTTTGACGACGTGTTTTGTTAACTAGTGTACCTGAAGTAAATCCTATTATAACACATACAAAATGAATAATGGAAAGACAAGCGATATGGCATAAATGGGCACTGACTATACTTCATTGTTGAGACATGACCTTATGTACGAATGACTCCATGCAATTTGTTAAGCGAATAATGGAATTTTTGTAGACATTTATACTAACGCTCGAAACTATACGCTTAACCTCCAGCATGACGTTTTGCGATGTTTTTAAGCCTGATAATTTAATGCAAGCCTTTTTTCATTACAAAGGGACGTAATGTAACTTATTCACTACTCACTATGCAATTCAAGAAAATAGCAGGATCGTCTTGAAGTGATTCAGCAGTAAACACTAATCTATATCATGCGCTGCCTTTTAGCGGCAGTAAGTCCGTAAATGTACAGCTCGTCCTCTCTTAGTCTCTCGTCCTTTTTCTCCTTCCAGGAGATTTCTTCAGATTTTATTTCCCTTTCGCTAATTATTCTCTTCTCTTCCACTTTTAAGTACTTTCACTGGAATGGTTCGGCCCTAAACCGCCATCCTGATTGAGGTATTTCTTGGATTAGTAAATCGCATAAGGCTTCTGCCGGGATGGTCCCTATTTTCCTCTCCCAGATGTAAATGTACAGTTCTCCCCTTCTTATATGTTACAAATCAGTATAAATGCGCATTCATATAAATAAAGATTTTTTTTCATTATTATTATTATTATTTTATTATTATTACTGTTGTTGTTGTTACTAATTCCATTTCATTGTAGCAAAAATCCAGCTTTTGTAAATATTTCACTACAAGCTTTAATTAATTGATTCACGTTTCTGGGCTCATTAATTGCTCTTGTCATTAACAATTTTACCTTGGGGGTGGCAATGATTCCTTCCCTGCTTGGTACCTCAGCGAGTCACCGACCCAGCCGGGACAAGCTCCAAGTTCCCAACTAGTCTCCTGGCATGTGTGATAAATACGTATCAGTTAACTTGTGTGTATGTGTGTGTGTGTAGTGTGTGTGTGTGTGTGTGTGTGTGTGTGTGTTGTGTGAGAGGGAAAGGATATGACAAGGAAGGGGAAGGAAAGATAGTCTGCGGCCCGTTTATTAGGATACTGCTGCAACATCTGCCTGGGGTTGATCGGAGAAACAACGGAAAACTATTGATTAGAGAGGGTGTGTGTTTTGTTGGTGACGGGTTTTATGCTGTAGAATATGATAAAAGAATGACAAGATTTCTATTCGTACGGCGGGGCTGTCACTTCACCCTCAAGACGACTGAGTCGATTATGTTAATGAAACACAAATCAAGTGAGACGCAAGACAAATGAATGAAAACATTCAGATAATGTCTCATTCTATAACTTCGTTTAGTGGCCTATTGAGGCGTACTAGAAAAGTTAAGATGTGCTCTTGGTTATTACAACAATATCTGAGAAGTCTATTTAATCTAAACTTTTACTACCATTAAAATGTCGGTTGTTTTCGATCAAGTCCTTTTTTCCTTAACTCTTGGATACTTCTTTCCATTGCAGGTTCTCCTATATTTTCAGTCAGAGAAATTATGTTGGTAGCACAAACTGCAGCTTGCGACAAATGAAAACGTAAATTGCGTACTCACCACAATCACAATAAATGTGTGGTGAGTACGCAATTTACGTTTTCAATCACTACAAATGCTACCAGTGTGGCCTCCTTCACTTGTTTCCCCGTGATTGACTGTGAACGTAAATGCAATTTGTAATAGAAGCCCCTAATCCGGCTCTGTGCGGAGAGACTTTCCAGGCGCACGTTATTTTACTCATTGATTGATTGATTGTTCGTGACCCCGGGCGCGTCAACTACAGGAGTCATTAGTCCCTGTAAGTGTAGTGCGTGTTTTTTCGTCGGGAGGTGGCAGTAATCTTTTCCCCGCTGGATGGCGAGATCTGGCGCCGACCTACCGTCGACTAGCGGGATTTTCCCCATCAACCAGGTATCTCCCACCAGCGGGGCACCGCCCCAACCGGGACAAGCTCTAAGCTCCCGACTGGTCTCCCGGCATGTGTGATAGTGCTGTGCATGTTAGTGTAAGTGTGTGTGTAAGGGGTGAGGATAGGACAAGGAAGAGGAAGGAAAGATCACGCGCGGTCCGTGGCCTGTTTCTTAGGGTACTGCTCCGGCATTCGCTTGGTGTTGATCGGAGAAACCTACGGAAAACTACCAATCACAGCAACCGGCCGCTAGAATTCTCCTCCAGACAGCGACTGAATTCCACCTAGCTCAAAAGCTAGGACTCGAACCTAGGTCTTCCCGGTCAGAGAGACTGCAGAGGTATCAGTTGATACACTGATGGTGATGCACTCCCGGTGTTATCTTACTCATTCGTTTAGGTCAAACATGACAGAACTGACAAGAACCGCCTCCTTTCGCCCAGACATTTCCTGGAAGAGCACGCGAGGAAAGCGAGGAGGGCGGGGCGGGCGGCGCTCGCCGTGTGTGGCTGGGCGACGCGGAGCGCGAGTCTTCTTCAGTGCCCTCGTCACGCGCGTGTCGCGCCCCGGTCACGCCCGGGCGCCTCCCCCTCCGCGCCCCGCCCCCACAGCCGCCGCCGCCGCGCGTGTGACTGACTGGGCGGTGCGCGGGCGACAGAATTTGAGATGCGCGGGCCCACACGCAACAGGTGCGAAGGCAGGCGCGCGCACAGGGCGTTGAACCTCAACGGCATAGGCTTTAGATCAGCTGTGCGCAACTCGTGGCCCGCGGGCCGCATGCGGCACCCGCTGGTGTGTATTCTACTGCTCGCGGATATCAAACGCAATAAAACACAACTACATTAAAATACGCACCGCAGCTGAACATTCGATTGATTCATTTATGTTTCCGGTCGCGTCAATAATATAGTTTCGTAAGTCTTGTGCATCCTACACGTTATATTCTGGGACAACGGGTACTCTCCAACTTTCTCCAACGGGTACGCGAGATCCGACGCCATCCTACACGTCGGCTTGAGGGATTTCCTCTTCCCGGTATCACCTCCCCAGCGGCACACCTCCCCAGCCGTGACAAACTAAACTCTTGTCTGGTCTCCCAACCATATATGGTAATTGGATGTACGTGTGTGTTCTTTTATAAGGTGAGAAGAAGGAAGACTGAAGAAGTAGAAAAGGTTACGCTTGATCGTTTGTTATGCTCGCTCGTTTGTTATGGTACTCTTCCCACATTCCCCTGGTATTGATCAGAAGAACCAGGGAAACAACCGTCAGGTTGTAACGTTGTAACGTTGTAAACGAGCTACAGGCCGTTAGAATTATCCATTCCTCTGGTATTGATCGGGAGAACCAGGGAAACTACCATCAGAGCTACCGGCCGTTAGAATTATCCATCAAGCAGTTGAATTCGACCTACTATGCAACTAGTGCCAAAAGTATCGCCACCGTGGGGACTCGAACTGTAGGACCTCTCGTCATACCCTGCCATGGTGAAGGAGCAATACCTGAATCATTTAATTTCCACATTTCTGCGGAGGACACATACGAACGTCTATCATTTCTTCCTGATATAAACGTTGACTAAAGAGACCGCTCAGCAAAGTGTCAATTGAGGAAGGTCCGCCGGTGCCCTCCCGACTGGGGTGATTCGATGGTCGTCCGTGGATGCGAGTAGAAATCTGATTCGACCATATTTCTGGCTAAAAGATTGCACTGAATAAGAGTGCGTGTGACAGTGCAAGATAAGAACAGTATGAGAAATTATAATAGATATAATAGTTATTTAACGTTGTAAACGAGCATTTGTTAAAAATATGATCCAGAACAAAGCACAAGACTATTTCGCAGCGCAGCTTACATTAAGGAGAAATGGATGGAACTTAGCTTTTTCGTAAGAAAATGGCTCTAAAGCTCTCATTTCATAATTCTACAATTCCTTTCAAAACATTTAAAATAAGAAAGGTGAAATATCATCTAACGTTTGTTTTAAATATTCCTTTTTATTTTGACAATGTCGGAAATCATAGTCTTCGCTATGGCCATGTGTGAGATTCTATTTACATGTTTGGCACTCAAGCTTCGTAAATTTATGTCTCTGCGCTTTGGATATTAAAAACCAAATGAGTGAATTGCTCAAGGGTGTCTTTCGTTGGCGACAACAGTCATTTTGGCGGTAAGAAATTAGGAAAATGTAATTACATTTGAGATGTTTAGAAGTTGAGAATCAGCATGTTATTAACACAAAAACGGTTCATTTAATGTTCACCACACGACTATACAGTAACACAAGAGTAGCCGCTGTTGAGCATATCAGTTTCTATACTTTTAATATTCAGTGTGGGCAGAAATTGAAAGAAAACTATACAGCCTTCGACCATTGGAGAGGGGTCTATCAATTTGTTAGACTCCCAGGAACTCGGGATAAAAAATTAAACCGTTTTGAATTTGACCGAAAACGCTTTATATAAATAGAGTTATTTCACCTTTTCTCATAATGCGTAAACGGACTGAAATCTCATACTTATTGTTTCACTTCTTACGTGATAGCTGACTTCATGCGACAAAGCAGAGAGAAGCTTCAATATTCAGAGAAATCAATTGCTGCTGCTTCAGGACCTTATTTTCTATACACTTATCAACAGCATTTTTGCTGCTTCAGGGCACCACTAGTTGATATCATGAAATTTTTGACTAAATGTCACCACAGATGAAATAGTAGGAAAAGTACATAAGATGAGAGTAAATAAAGAACACAGGGAAAGTTTCAGGAAAAGATTTTGATTTTTTGTTTGAAAAATGTTTTTGTTGAAAAATGTTTTTTGCGTTTTGCAATATAGAGACAAATTGTCATTTCATTGTTTGTCTTGTGTTGTCCATGTTATTGCATTTACTAAATATTTAAAAATTAAATAAATTTTCAATTTTTTCATGTACAAGAAAGCGACAGCTATGGAAAAGGAATGGAATAAGAGAGCAATCATCTTTGTCAGTGTAGATTTGGAGAGCAATGTGTAGGATGTAGTGGAGGATATAAAGTGTAGAATGGAAAGTGGAAAGAAAGACTTCAAGTACTAAATCATATTTCATCACAATCGGAATTGCATGGTACGAACACTTTTATGTCAAGATTAGGAATATTTCAACTCCAGTGACACTTTCAAAAAATTTAACTTCGCATTTTAAACATGTTCTTTTCTAATTCAGAAATTATACTTATTAAATGAAATAAATTATTAAATGATACAGATGTGTATGAAGTATCATGGCAAATGTCATTGCTTCCATCACGCTTTTCTCTATTTCAAAGGTACGATTAAAAATGCCTCATAGAAATAAAAATGAAAATAATCGAAGGTCCATGAGAAACGAGGAAGTCATCACCCGTGTAGAAAGTTTCAGAAATCCATTTTCTCCATCGGGAACTGCTAAGTCGTAAAACTGGCGAAAGCCAACTCTGCACAGGGAGAATGCACTTTTGAAGAAGACTCCCACATTCGATTTATTCATGAGGAGATGAATCTTGCAATCCACCCAAGCCCTTTCCCGCAAGCGCCCAACTTTTCTCTGGCCTCAAGGTTTCTTCTGGTTTACTGCAGCCTTTCTATGAACAAAGACGCCGAGAAGTGTCGCGGACACTGCTGGCCCTGGGGCCGAAGGATTCCAGCTGGTGCGAGGCGGTAAATGCAAGACATCCACAGACTCCTAAGATCTGAGATGGTTGCACAATGATAGCGTACTTCTTGGTGGGAAACCAGGTGTCAAATATCATTCTCCTGTTCCTTTGGTTTCTAGAAAGCAGTACTGAATATTCATTGAGATATGTTCTGAGACGGTGTTTGTGATATGTACCCTAATTGTTTGAGATTGATCAGGAAATTATTGAAATTCCTATTCTCAGTTCATTTCTTCCCCATTTGATGCACTTTTTCGGTATTTCGTGAAAAGATATTTAAAAAAATTACTCTAAGTGGTATCAAGTAAATGGTGATGTGGCGTTTTGTACAGACTTCTGTGCCCCACATTATAAGAAACAGAGGAGTGGTATTTGTCTCCTGGTTTTCCACCTGGAGAGGATGGTATGATGAAATTGACTTTTGATAAACCAATAACGTTTAAGTAAAAATTAAAACTGCTAATGGATATTTAGTTCTAGACACGCAAATAAGAACTACCAAAACGTAGTAAATTACTATACTATCAATAGACGTTCATAAAATTTGGACGCATCACAAAAACTTCGAAGAGTTGCTCTCGCTACACTTCAGGAAGTAAAGAGAGGGACAAGTACTGGCGTAGCTTCTTAAGTCAAAATTCTTACAACGAAACGGATGGCCATCCCTTCTTATTATGTCCTATCTCTTATTCATGTACGGATAATAATTTTGGGATTCTTCCAGAACATTTTATTTACTTTTTAAGCGTGACGTACGCGACAACTGACACTGCTGGTGTTAGCTCAAACTACACCGTTGCTCACAGCGGTATATTGAGGCTCTTGCTGAAGCACAGGCGGACTCAGGAAAGAAAGCGCAGAATTTAAAAAGGTAAAGGAAGTCCTTTTAAATTAAATTTAGTCCTGGAAGAAATATCTAGTAAAACTTTGATCTTAATTTGTATATTTACATTTATATAGATTTTATAAATTATTCTAAGATATATTATTATTTTTTCAGTACTACTCTTTTTACTAGAAATAATGTGAGCTTAAACTCGTAAACGATTAGAATACCATAAATGTATTTAAAACACTTTCGTAGTCAATAGCATTAACATAAATTCGAAAATAATATTCATTTTGAAACACATTTGTAGTCGTTTAAACGCATTTTTTAATGCGGAACGTTTTGGAAGAGGGCCACGACCTTCCTCTGGACCCGCCCCTGCCCCGAAGCGTCTACCATTCAGCACACGATTGCGGTGACTTCACGAGATGCGGGGGCGCTGGAGGCGATCTGTCGCGCGTCAGCGCTGTCTTAGGGCCGCATCCGCACGCGTGAATCACGCCCCGCGCCGCCGCCTCCGCGTCTGCTTCAGGAGGACGCGCCGCGCCGCCCCGCGCCGCGTCACTGCGTCGCACCTGCGGCGGCGCCGCGCTCACCGGCGCTTCCTGACGAAGCTCGACGTTCTTTCCGGGAGGGGCAAGGCGAATGGTCAGCACCAATTGGACGTCAGGAAAGTGAGCACATGAGATCGATGGCCATCAGGAGACGCATAGCACACACACACACACACACACACACACACACACACACACACACACACACACACACACACACATACCATACCATTTTTACCATACTTTTGTAACAAAATGTACAATATGATATGATTTGTGTCCCTCTCGTCCTTTTTATATTTGATTTCTTTCTTCATTGCGACATATGAAATTTTTTGTTTCATACACGTTTCATTGACACATATCATTTTCACACGCTTCATTGACACATTCACACATATGAAATTTCTGTTTCATAAACGTTTCATTTCCAAACACTGCACACCCTTTACAACCATATTTTGTTTACTAGAATTTAAAACTCATTCTCTAACAGAGGTGGCAAGCGAAGGGTACATATGTATGCACTTCCGGTGCCTAAGCTAAAAAAGCTCATATACAACAAAAATATATTTTCGCAGCAACTTAATATAGAATTTCAAATCTTGTCTTTCAAAATTTTCATTGTATCGGTACGCTTTCAAAAATTGACAACGAGGAATACTGGAAAGCTAGGGAAATAAAAGCGCATTTAAAATACTTCTAAATGCAATTTGAAATTTACCTCAGAAATATAGTTCTCTGTTTTACACTCTTCTACCGAGAATCAATAACATAGTATAAATATTATATAGTTTTTGTAACGACATTCTGCTCAAGGAACTCGAGTGATATTTACCTCTCTAGTGTCCGTGTACTGGATTAGACATGTAAGATATTGAACATATTACCTTGTCGAATACTACAAATACGATCTTAAGTATTATAATACTCCCCATCAACTACAGTATTGCATACTAACACCGCCACAAAAACAAGCTCCGTCTCGTCCTCGCAGATAAGTCGAGATCCGGATCATAATTCGGCGTTCGCGAACGTGGATTGTCCGAGGGGTCATAATATCTATTTATGGAGCTTGGACGCGGCGGCGAGGGCGTTCGGCGACGCCGCTCCACGCCGGCGGCGGCAGAGGCAGATGGAGGCGATGGGGCAGGTGGCAGAGTTAGGAGGCTACGGTGGAGACGGATGTGGCAATCACGGATGCTGATGCTAAAGGAGATGCGAAGATGGTGACGCCGGGGGGGGGGACTTGGGGGGGGGAATTGGAGGCGCTTGGGCGATGGAAGGTGCAAGGTGGAGGGATAGGACAACGCAAAGGAAGTGACGATGGCGAGAGAAATGTAAGATGAGGTAGTGGAACATATTGAGTCGTTGGCGCAGGTTGAGGCGATAGAGTAAGCTTAGGCGATGGAGCAGGCGTAGGCGATGGCACCGGCGTAGGCTCAGGCCGAAGCGATGGCGCAGACTGAGGAGATGGCTCAGAAGCAGACTGAGGCGATGGCGCAAGCTTAGGCAATGACGCAGGCTGGGGCGATGGTGCAGGGGTAGGCGATGGCGCAGGCATAGGCGCGGGCGCAGATTGAATCAATGGAGCAGGCTCAGGCCGAAGCGATGGCGCAGGCTGAGGACATGGTTCAGAAGAAGGCTGTGGCAATGGCGCAAGTTGAGGCAATGGCACAGGCGGTAGTGCTGGCTGATGGGATACGGCACACTAAGGCGATGGTGCAGGATGAAGCAATCGTGCAGGCTGAAGCACGGGTTGTGCAGGCTGAATGCAAGTTGAGCAACACTACATGCTAAGGCGATGGTGGGTGCGATGGTATGGCAGAGGCACGGCGGCGCCTACAGCCCCCAAGGCGGCGGCGGCGGCGGCGGCGGCGCGCGCGCGGTCGGCCAGCATCGGCGCCCGCCGGCGGGGCAACCGCGCGTCGCGCGCCCATCCGGGTCGCGACGAAAATTTACGCCCGTCTCCAGGCGCTCTCTGCTACTTTGTAAAATACGCGCGGCCATCTCCGTATTTACCGAGCGTATTTTCGAGTTTTATGGCGCGGGCCCCGGCCAATAAACAGCGCGTACAAAGGCCGGCTGACGGCGCAAGGACGCGAGCGCGCGCGCCCGCCCGCCCGCCCGCCGCGGAAATATACTGCACTCGTCGGACCGGACGGCCGTCCCAGGGCGCGCGGCCGTTAAGCCCGTTATGGCCGAAAATGCTTGGGAGCCGCCGCAGGCCGCTGCATTGGGCCGACCCGCGGCCCGGAGACCCCGACCTGAGGGCGGCCGCGGAGAGACGGGACGGCCGCGCATAATGGAAGGCTACGGCGCAATGCGTTGAGTTTCAGAAAGATATTCTACGAGTGGCAACAGACGGACGGAAAGTTTAACTTGTTCATTGATGGATACGAGTACCTGTTTTAAAGACGAAGGACGTTGGCTAACATGGTTTCAGCTTGTAAACGAAGATGCATTAGGTACGCGACATTTCGAAATTTGATCTTTGACGTTTATGTTCGAGAAGGTAACAGGTTGCCCATGTTTCTTTCGACACTCAGTTTGACAGTACGAAAATGACTTTTACGTTTCTCAGTACGCAGTTCTACAGTATGCTGGAGTATGACAAGTGAATAACTGTATTTTGGATGAAACGCAACATGAGTTGTGGAATGTTCTTCCAATATTTAATTTCGAGTTCGACGTGATCTTAAGCACATCTGAGACGATGACGAGGTTCGTTCCGATATTCAGTGTAGCAACCGAGTCGAGTGATTGTTGGGCAGAGATGGGTGGTAACGTGGGTCCTAAGAGAAAATAACACTGTTTTGCCATTCTATTGAGTGGATAGTTGACAAAAACATGTTATATTTATTTTCCTTTTTGTACGTCAAGAGCATCTTTGGCGAAACAATGAGTATTTTGTTTCTGGCTGTCACTGAATATTCAAGAAGCCAATTATCAACATTTTAAAACAAACGTGCCATCTTTGGTGTTAAGATGCTGTAAATGCGCGGCATAGGAACCGTTAGGGTGAATATTGTAGAAAGGAGAGAAATGCAATATCTCAAACTACTGACGCCACTAGTTGAATTCTTATATTTATCGTAAAATATACAGTGATAATTAAAATTTCTTTAATCATCAATATTAAAAACTATAAATTCCAATTATTTTCTCTTTACATGAGGTGATTTTTTTGTGTGTGAATAAAATCAGATGCAAATTTTCATGCAAATATTCACTGTTGGAAAAATGAATTCTTAGGTTTAATTCAATACGAAATAACCAAAATAAAGGGTTTTTGTGATATTTATAATTTAAATAGTAATAAATGTGTTTTCTTTTTAATTTTAAAAAGAACACCCATAATATTTTCATTTCACTGAATATAACAAATTTCATATCGAAATTTTGAAGGCGCGGTATTTTCTCACAAACTCCCCAAACAAATCACATTTTTTAAGGCGTGCTCTCCTTCCCTTTACAATAAGTTTGAAATCTTGAACTTCTTTGCTACTTGATTTCAATTAAGTAACAAATGTTCTGAACTTTAGCACCGAGAGCATATTGTAATAATTGTGCGTTCCTTCGAGATTTCCCAAAGAGTCTCTAAATTGAGAATAGGTGATAATTCAATTTTACCGAGAAGCTGATAGCCAAGACCATGGTAGCGGTTGAAGCTTTACCCATTAGGCATGCACAGCCCAAATGAAGAGAAAGTGCCAACTATTTCTGAGTTTCTCTGCGCCCCTTTTCCATTATATTTTTAATTTACCTATGCCAGTAAATAAAACATACTTCAACGAGAATGATCTTTTAAATTTAATGATACAATTAACAAATACAATTGATTTAATGTTTAACCAATTACAGATTTTCCAGACGTTTCTGAGTGCTTCTTTTGAAGATGTACTCGTAGTGTATCAATTCCCCAAAGTATGAGGTTAAAAACAGGATCAATCAGGAATTGATCACATTTACAGAAATAAAATATCTTATTACGTAGTTATACATGGCCCCTTTTGAAATTTTCAGGCACCCCGCCCCCCCCTGTGCCCACACCTATGTCTTTTGCCTTTCTCCTCGACCATCCCGCGCATGAGAATCCACGCGAAGGGCGCGGGTGCAGCTGACGCAAGGTCCACGGCCGCTCCCAATCGTCCCTGGCCACCGCCAAGTGATCCTCCGAGCACGGCCTTGGTCGCAATGAATGTCGCGAATTACGGGGCACCGGAGATGCAATCTCTCTCCCTCCCTCCCTCACCCCCTCTCTCTCTCTCTGTCTTCCCTTTCTCGTGGGAGAGGGCGGGAGTCGCGAGGACGCTGAGGACGCTCCAGCGCGGGCCTGGCGGGAGGATTAGAGGGGCACGCGAGGTCGAAATTAAAGAAGCATTTTTCTCCCCGCCGAGGATCTAATTCCACGGCGGGTTGGCTTTCACCCTCGCCTGACCTCGCATGCGTGGGTGGAGCTGCCGTAATTGGCGTTCGGGGGAGCGAGGCGTCGCGCAATCCTCAATGAAACCTGCGCTAAGAGGAAGCGGTTTAGAGGTTAAATGAACGTTTATTCGCTTGGGAGGTACTACGTGTGCCGTATTCTGAGATGAAGTTTTGACACGCCTCCGCCTGTCTGGCATTGTTTGCGTTTGAGTCATGGGAATTGGGGACGTCGCAATTATTGCTGGGAGACGCTTGCTGATTAATTCGAGCATGACACATGTCATAGTTTCAGTACACGAGTGTTCAAGGTCAGATTACAAAGTTTCTCGAATTCATTGACGGGAAATTTGACGTCTTTATTAGCATAATATTAAACAAACAATCTAAAAATTCTTTAATAATAGATGTTCTACAAGGCCTAATAAAATATTTTTAACAAATTAATTTAGATAACAAATTAATATTATCGAACAGCATTTCAACTGTGTTTTTTAAATCTTTTACAATCAGAAATGTGAGAGAAGAGAGTAAGGCGTGTCCTAACTTCTCGCATTCGGTATGGACCGGCGTTAGAAAATACCCTCACGTTCGTCTCAGCTACTAAGCACTAATTCAAACACTTTACAATCCAACTACAGGCAATATTGTAACTACTGGTACTAAAAAAGAAATGTATTGTCAGGCGACGGGTTCTAATTATATTTTATTTCAGCCTTCCTTGTTATCTAAAGCAAGAAATGAAAATTTCCAGGTTAGTTCTTTCTCTTGTGTTGTTGTTCCTCTAAAGAAAACCATCATCACCAAAGACCACCCAAAAAACCGCTGCCCATCAACATGCAAATGGCGATTCATGCTTTCAGTCGTGTCGTGTCATCAACTCGTTCCACACAAGAATTTCCTACACGTCGAAATTCAACCGAGATATCCTAAACAAGCTCGTTGAAATATCAATGAAGGCGAGTCGGAGATTCGGCGTTTCGGAGGGCCCTCTCATGCGAAGACGAAACAAACACGACTCAGCCCACCGGGCGGGAAAAAAGCGCAGATGGTCCTGATAAAAAACAACATTACACCCGAAGCGGCACTCGCGCGGCGCGGTGCGGCGCGGCGGGCCAAGGAGCGGGCGGCAGCCAGGCACGTCCGGACGCGATTTTTCAGCCTGGCCCACGCGCCGGCCGGCGTCCTGCTGCCGTCGCCCCAACCCTGCCACGCCAGCTCGCCCGGGATACGCTGGCGGACCCGGGACGGAGGCCCCGGACTTATTTCTGGCTAGCGCCTTTCAATTCCTCTTTTCCTCAAGCAATTTACTGTTTTCAATCTCATTTCCTCCACCTTCGTGTCAGAACCTGGATTCTCTTGCACTTCATTTTCTCTTTATCTACTTACCATCACGCAAGGTTATTTTCGATTTATTTCTGACACGAGTACGTACTTCCATTTCCGAATAGTTCTTCTGAGCCCTTCTTTTACTTTCGTCGTGTTTTCTAAATTTCAGTGTACATTCCATTTAAATGACATTTCTTCATGTATTTGCTAATTTTAGTTTCTAACCTTTTCATTTTCCCCTTGTTATGCTCAAATGACATCTTTCACTCTCGCTTTATCATCAACTCCATTTCTTCAACCCAAAAATAGCAAACAATACCGCTATTCCAACTATCTCGATTACCTATTTTAGCGTCACCACATCCGCCAAACAGCTAGCACTATAGTATCAGTCATCACTGTAATTCATTAGATAAACATACCTTCACCTTTTGAACCATCAACTCCACACGTATACATTTTCAATTCCGGTACCTACTGCCTCTATTATTGACAGTTGTCCCACTACTATTTTAATCACCAACGTGACCGTGACCTCCATCGATTCTATCACCTCCATCTCCAACTCTACCTTCTCTTTCATCTCTAACTCTACTTTCCCTTCCATCTCCAACTTTACCATCTCTTCCATCTCCAATTCTACCGTCCCCTCCATCTCCAATTTTACTGTCATCTTTATCTCCAAATCTACCATCACCTCCAATTTTTCCATCGTCTGCATTTCCAACTTCACCATCATCTCCATCTCCAACTTCACCATCATCTCCATCCCCACCTCCAATTCTTCACCACTCTCTCATTCAGCCTCCACCTCTTCCGCGTCGCTCATCACCACCCACCACCACCTGCTCCGACTTGCCGGGGCGTCGCCGCCTCCTCTCGCGCTCGGCCCGCGACCGCGTCCGAACTTTTCAATTAACCCGCTGGGCGCGCCCCGCACGGTGATTAATGCGACAGTGGAGCGCTCTGGCGTGCGCGTCGGCGCTCGATTAACCAATCCGCACCTCAATCAGCGGCGATGCGCAGCTGTTGGCGCGAGGCCTCCGCTATGAATGGCAAGGCGCGCGCGCCTCCGCTTGTGCGCCGTAAACGGACACGCTACTCCTGACACGCGATGCTACCGGAGACCCCCGACGAATGCAAACGCAAAACGGGGAGGGGAAAGAAAAAATGAAAAGACTCGCGGCGCCTAAAAATGAATTACAAAGGGAATGCAAGTCATAGAGACGTGTGTGCGAGTATAAATATATTCCGACCAGATGAAGAACTGCCCACGCTTGTCCGGTTGAAATCCAAGTGGATTGCTTTGGGTGCAGTAGCCCGTGTCGTGTCCGTCACACGCGTGAGATCATAATAACCGCGGCCTTAGTCGTAGTTGGCGCGGGCGGGCGTTGGAGGCCGAATGTTTTTGTACGAGGCGCAGCGTCATGGGTTCTTAGGCGACAAAGGTTCTCGGCCCTGCTTTGCTAGCGATTCAGGTGAGGTGGGAAAAAAAAGGTGTCGCCAATGACGGGACGCGTGGGATTAAGTCGAGATGGCGCGACCGTTTGTGTCCGGGTGTCTACAGTAGCTGGTCCTTTTTGTGGCTTGAGTGGGTGGTTGGAAGATTGACGCTCTGCAGTAATACGTCTTCAAAAGTGCTTTAAATGTAAATTGAATATATTTCATAAACCTGGACAATAATGTGAGAAATGACGCAACAAATGACGCATGTCTTAAATATAATTTTCTGAATTGAAGACGGATATTTTCAAGAATCACATTCTTGATTGTAAATGAAAAATGTAATGAATAGATTAGCTGTATGTATCGATGTATTATAATAGTAAGGGAAAATTGATTTTCACGGGGAAAATATCTGATTTCAGGCATACCTTTACGATCTTTCAAAGCTTCATTTAAATATTTTATGTAACAAAGTTTATAATGCAATTTGGCATTGTGAATTGGTAAAAATCTAAAAGTCTTGTAACCATCCGAAGAATAGCAATGCAAGCAAAAATTTAAGTGATATATCACATTACTGGAAAAATTATATTCAAATAATGCAAACGTGCTAGAGAAAGATTACTTCCAATTTTCAAAATATTTGCATAATCTCTTGCAAATAAATTACAATACTATTGTACAATTAACTTACTATTGTACAATTAATAAAATTGTACAATACTATTGTACAATTAACGCGACGCTAATTTCTAAACTACTTAATAATTATCAATCTCATTTACGGCTTTAAACATTTATTATCGTTCTTCCCTTGTTGATCATTTCGTTAATTAATCCTAACATGTAATTGAGCTCATGGCCAACAACTTTGGACATGATGAAATCAAAGCGGTAACTGCAGGAACTGGAGGAAATCAATGCACTGAGATAATCAGTTACTAGCCTTGACCCTCGAAAACGTTCAATGTCTAAGTTTTATTCAGTCCTTTCAAGGCAATTACAAAATTATAATTATAACCATAAATCTTCTTGTAAGTGTTTATGTATGATCTATTAAGTAGTAGATGTGTGCGTAAGTACATGATCGCGTATTACTCCAACACGTGGAGCAATTTCAAGGAACTTTTGTATACGTATTACCTACATTTTGGAAATAACTACAATACTTCAGAGGTATCCTGTAAGAAGACATCCCTATCAATTCTAGGAGTGGATGTCGGAAGAGAACCTTTGGATTAGCAAGGTCTTAAATGACAAAATAAAAGAAAATGAGTTGATAGTGTGATAAGGCTTATTCTGCTAAAATTAGAACATACTCGTACGGCAATCTTTGAACAAATATCTTTTGTAAAAATCACTTTTAGTCGGAGACATTTATAACTTGGTGAAGAGATGAAATTTTGACATCAATTTAGTTGAAACGACTGAAATGTTAGATGGAACCTTGTCATTCCAAAGGGTAGAAGTGGGTGAGCTTTAAAACTAAAATGGGTATGCAACCCGCAATGCACTTGCTGCACTGGCGTGAAATGTAATGCAATTCCAAGGCAGGAGGAACGAGCGGGTGGGAAGAAAGCCGTAGTTGGCGAAGTGGGCAGGTGGAGCGGCGAAACAAAGTGACCTTTGGAGGGGAGCGCAGCGGGAGTGGGTCAGGTCAGAGTGGTCACGCTGGCAACTAATTCTACAATATTAATATCAATAATGAAAATGTTCTTATCTATCTATTCCTTGAAAAAGAAGGGAGAATATTTTATTATCATTTGTTCTCAATTACATTTTTATTCATTTGCTACCAAGTACTATGAATGAGAAATCTTAACTGGTAAGTAAATATTGAAAACAAAATAATAATGCATCTTATGGGGTTAACATTATACGGGATATATAAACGCTGAATAAACGTACACGTTAATTACTATAAGTTACACTTGTTACTCTTAAAAATGCAATTATTTTGTACAATATTAATCTTTACAATTATAGCCATAATATTTCATTCGAAGACTTCAAAACATTATTTCTGATTCAATATGTATATGTATTCAATATGTATATGTATTACATATTCCTGGCTCTTCTGAATCCGTATCAAACACTTATCGACAACGAAATTGTGACAGCAGTGTTATAAATGAACTTCCTTTATATAAAATGAAACTTTCACACTTCTAATGATTTTTAAAAATTTATTTTCTTTTGTAGCTACACCTTGCCAAATGCGAAAAATGAGAGTAAAAAAATCGTTTCTGGAAGTGTGCTCCGTGATCTGAGCTTGTGCGTGTGCTGTAGTTCTACAGTCTGTATTACATCAACAGAATTAAATGTTTTGCCTAATAAATTGTATAATAGTGTTGATATTCAATGAGTTACATTTGCAGAAGGATTGCCATGAATCTATATCAGTATTTTCAACCAATCTGTGCTTTCACTGTTTCACCATAATGGACAACAGTTTCTGTGAAAGTTCATTACGTACATCGTCCAGAAAAAAAAAATTGATTGATGTTTCTACTGATGCATTTTGCAGTATAGTGAAAAAGTATGTACGAAAATTAGGATGAACGAACGTGTCAATAATATTTCATCGCCAATTCTAACGAAACATTTGCTCAAACCTTTCTTTACAAAAGTAAGGAAAAGTATATATGTACTTTTGCACAACAGCTCTTTACGAGCTAAGGCCTACCAGCGGCGTTCCGGCCTTGCAGTCAGGGGTTAAGGGGTATTTGTGGTTAGCACATGGACATAAAGCAAGGAAATATGAAGTGAAAAATAGTCACCGAAACCATCAACAGTCAATTGAAAAGCAAGGAGGAAATCCAATAATATAAACTTAGTGCAAATCCCCAAACATCCTTCATAATGGAATTAAATCAGTTTAAAATTCATTATTTTAATAATTAATCTATTAAATGCAAGTTTTAAATAAAGGTATATATTTTAAGAACTTTCTAAAACGGAGAATTCAATTTCAGCTCACATCGCCGACAAACAAAACATTTCGTCGAAACGATCGCATCCTCCCACAATCGCGCGCATCCCACTCACTTTCTTCCGAACAAAAGAAGCGCGATTGCCGCAGCGCACTTTCGCGCCGCCGCGGGGCGGGAGCGACGGTCCGCGGTTCGCTTCCCGGAGGGCGGAGGACGCCGCGCTGCTGTCGAGTTGGGCAACCAGCCTGCACCGGCGCGGCGCCTCCGCCTCCGACGCCCTCGCAGTCATTCCCGCTGCCCCCGCAGGCACCACTACTGCCACCTCCGCCGCCGGCACCGCCTCTACCTTCGCTTACGCCGCCGCCGCCGCCGCTGCCCACGACATCGCCCCCGCGCCTACCGCCTCAACTGTTGCCGTCGCCGACCCCCTCTACTCGCCTTCACCACCATCCCCGCCGCCGGCCCAGCTTCAGCTCCGTTTCAGGACCCGCCGCCGGCCGCGCCTCAGCCCTGTCTCCAGCCCCGCCTTGGCTCCCGCCGCCACTCCCGCCTGCGTCCTCTCCCGCCCCTGCCCTGCCACCCCACAGTCCCACCATCTCACCGACCGTCGGTCTCACCGTCGATCCCACCTCCGGCCCCGCCGTCACCACCGCCACCGCCTCCGCCGTCACCATCACCACCACCGCCACTGCATCCGTCGCCTCCAACGTCACCTCCACCGCCGCCGCCCCCGGGGGCCGGTGCAATTCCCGCCTCTGGTGTCGACACTGCGGCGCGCGGGCCGCGGCAAAATTTATTACATTTCAGCTTTCACTCAGCGCCGATGGCCCACCCGCCTTCCCGCCCGCGCATTCGCCCGCCCGCTGGAGAAAGACGCCGCCGCCGCCGCGAGATCCCAGAGATGGAGGGAGGGAGGGTCGAAGAGGTCGCCGATGTCACCCGGTGACCCCCAGCGATCGCCCGCGGCCGCGGAAGACTCGACTCGGCGCGGAGCGGCGCGGCGCGGCGCGGCGCGGCCGCATGCGAAAACGTCGAAGACGCCATTCGCAGAAACGAGTTAGTCAGGATTACGCTTCGCCGCTTTTCTTGGCCGCGCTCCAAGCGGGACTCATCAGCTGAAATTGACAGCGTTTCACTGTGCCTGCAGCGCGGAGACGAATTTTTGCAGAATTTCCGCATATTTGGGTTTATTACACAGTATACGCGGTTTCAGTTTTAGAAAGTCGTTGTTTACAGAGAGATGTTATTTGCTGGACGTCGTAAACAACAATAACATAAATATAAATTTCATAATATTTAATTTTTAAATTGATAGTTGTTTTCAATAATCAAGAGTACCAAACCAAATATTATAATTGTAGAACTGACGCTAAAAAATTATAATGATAATATTAATATATTAAAAATTGACGAAATACAACACACCATATTTAATTTGCAGGGTGCCTCAATTATCTGTTTTGGAATATTAACCCTGGAGACGTGGCGGTTGCCGGAGTACACGTTAGAGGTGGCGCGGGGTCATTTCTGACCCCTTGAAGTTATTTCTTTATAAAATTATATTTAAAAATAAATATGTGAGAAATTAGTTATTTTAACAATAATCAAGCATTTATAAGGTCGTATCAACTTAATGCACTATTATAAACAAACATGCAAATGAGGTATTGAAACAAATAAAAGGGCAAAATTATCATTTATCTGTCATTTTATGTAGTGACTCCATTTACATTTTCCTGAATATTTCAACGACAAAGTATCAGAAAATTCAGTAAGATTTCATTTTCTAACATTGTATCACATAGAAACAAACAATTTATTGAAAATGCTTCAAAGCCAATCAACACAACTTAGAAAAAGTACGACATTTAAGATATTTGTATTGGTTTCACAAATATTTATAAATGAATTATTGCATATAAAATTTTGAAAATCTTTCTGAGAAAAGCTAAAGAATGTGGTGAAAGGTATGTGAAATGTAAAGCTTCTGACTCGCAAAACTGGGCAATTGCAGCTAAGCAAAGATACGTGGGGTCACAAGAGACCCCGCGCTACCTCTCTCGGGTTAATCAGAGATGAATGTACAATATGATATTTTATAATGAATGTATTAGTTGATGTCAATAGTTGATTAAGGGTAGACCAAAAATATTAATTTCTATTTTCAGTAACATGATTGTGAACAAATAATGCTGTAAAAATATTTACAATGTTCAGCAATACACTTCTTTTCATACTGGTAATTTTGTGTCTGTACTAATGAAGAATCAATTCATTTTGTCAAGAACCAGATCTGTTATTTTTTCACAATTACATTGTACGCATTGTCGCAAGTAAGTGGTCATAAATTATACACGCTGCCCACATGCTTTGTTTTCATTTCTTCAAGTGTACTTTTTTGATTTAGTATGGTCGTAGTCCAGAACACTTATAAAAGACGTTCGTAAAAGACAGGAAATCAAAGACAGAAAGCTACACTTAAAACGAATATGGCCTGGCGCTGCAAAGCCTTCTTTTAGCGACCCCAAGGGCAGCCCACCTTCGTTAATTAATGGTTAAATTCATTAAGCCCCGTATCTAATAGCGAGCATCATTAAAGCATTCCTTCTTTGTCAATGGACATCAGCGTCCGGAGCTTCGCGCAGATTTATCTCGCGGCGCGGGGCGGCGCGGGGCGGCGCGGGGCGGCGCGGGGCGGCGCGGGGCGGCGCGGGGCGGCGCGGGGCGGCGCGGGGCGGCGCGGGGCGGCGCGGGGCGGCGCGGGGCGGCGCGGGGCGGCGCGGGGCGGCGCGGGGCGGCGCGGGGCGGCGCGGGGCGGCGCGGGGCGGCGCGGGGCGGCGCGGGGCGGCGCGGGGCGGCGCGGGGCGGCGCGGGGCGGCGCGGGGCGGCGAGCGCCTTCTTCGGGCTCCCCCCGCCCCTGCCACCTGCGCGCCGAGTGCGAGGGGGGCGGGGCGCGTGCGGGTATCGCCAGACGCATCACGCATGTATGGATGAGCCCCGCCGCCTGCCCGTCGGGGCCGCGCCGCGTCGCGCATGCCAGTGCTCCGCTCTCAGAGCAAGCGCTGATTTACGACGGACGTGACGGGTTGGGACCGGCACATGATGTGGAGATGTACAGAGCATTCGGGTCGGCTGTAATATCTCAGTGACAACATTGCTGCCTCCGCAGCGTCGTTCACCGAGAGGTTTTAAGGTTTGAGTTATTATGTTGACGGATTTTCGCCATTAGTTGGATGATTGGGAAGAATTTAGACGCTGTGTGGCGGTTAATTCTAGTAGTCAGTTGCTCTGGTTGGTAGTTTTCACTGGTTTCACCGATGAATAACAGACGAATGTCGAAGAAGTACACCTAATTTACCCCTCATATCGCCCTGCATGCCTCGTAAAAGTGATAATTTTAATGTTCCACTTACCATAATCATTTAATCAAAGAATGCTCACTCTTTGTAAAGGGAACCCTTGATCTGATAACGTACAGAGTAGTTCATTGGATGCGGAGTGAAGAGAATGGTTCACAGATGGACACAGTGGGCGTAGACAAAGCCGAAAAACAGTCCTTATTTCTTTAAGTCTGGCAGTACTCCAAATCTGAGAATGGAAGTAAGACCAAATAATAACTGTTTTTTCTTCATAATAAAATGGTAACGTCTTTTCTATTTTCTCCATATTTAATTAAATCATCTTCCAAATGTTTATTCTTAGTTTTCAACTCAACACATTACATTGTTGAAAAAACCGACTTAGAAAAAATATTTATGGTATATTTGCTTTTTGTGAAAAAGGAAATAATTTGATAATTATAAAATTAGAATTATAGTCAATATTTTCACCTGTTTCAAATATGGGACAGTTAAAAATCGTTCAATCCTCAGAGTTCTCCTCAGGATAACACTCACAAAATAATATGCCTTAATTTCAGTTCTTTCCATTAACCCCATTTTTACATCCTGTAAAACTTGTATCATAAAAAGCTCATCATATAAGATAGAAATGACTGCGGTTGTAATAAATCCGTTGAAGTTTTTACAAGAAGAACTTCGGAATCGATGAGAAATTTCACGTACAAAATTATCATTAAATAAATCCGATAATTTCATCTTTAATAATAACAATATCGGTTGGCCGGCCCCGTTGCCGAGATCGCTAAGGCAGTGGTGCCGCAGGGTCGCGGGTTCGAGTCCCGCGCCTGGCATGGGTGTATTAGTGTACGTGTCTCTCTCTCTCTCTCTCTTCTCTCTCTCTCTATATATATATATATATATATATATATAGAGAGAGAGAGAGAGAGAGAGAGAGAGAGATATGTGTCTATATATATATATATATATAGACACACAAACACACACACACACACACACACACACACATATATATATATATATATGTGTGTGTGTGTGTGTGTGTGTGTGTGTGTGTGTGTGCCGTCCTTTCACCCCTCACTATCGTCATCATTCATCTTTCATACCCCCAAGGCTAACAACCCAGGGGAGTAAAAATAGGATCCAGCGTAATGCTGATCCCTCCTGATGAAGTGCATGCCCAGCGTGCCTGCGGAGTCCGAAGTGGCCTGATCGCAAAAAACAACAACATTGGTTAGTTGAAACACCCAAAAATGTTCATGTGACTCACTGGTAAATACCTTTAGGCATTCCAAACCCACCGCGCTGTTGGCTGGGAAACTGTCATAACCTGTGTGCCATATTGCGTCGTTGCCTGGCGGCCTTAATGGGCAGCGAGAGGGGGAGGGGCCGCTGCGGGCGTTACACAAATCTCCGCAGCGGTGAGCGCGCTGGCTCCAATCGGAGGCCTCGCGGGTCACGTGGGCGCGTGTAAGAGGGAAATTAATCGGACGTGCCCTGCGGTGAGGCCGCTAACCCCGGACGGCCTCGTTTCCATAAAGCGCACGAAGAGGCCGGAAACCCCGTGAACACGGGGAAAACGTCAGTTAAGTCACTCCCATTTTATGAGCAATCGGCCGTTGAATGCAGACATCAGGTCACTGGAAATCTGTCCAATTGGCACTGCTGATTAAATGAAGATATTTATGTTCACCGAAGTTTCGGAAAATGTATTTCTATCCTCAGTTTCAGACTACATCCATGCGACAATTTGAATTCACCTTCAACGTATCTTGTTCACATAAATTGAGCTTTCTGAACACATCCAGTACAGCTTTCAAAGATAAAACACATAATAGCCACATTCATTTGCATATCCAAAGCATTCGACAGGGTATGGCACCCAGGTTCGTATATACAAACTCCAATCAATGGGGACACCCAGCTACCTTCTACAAGTCACAATAAGCTTCGTCGGAGACAGAGCATATACAGTGGTTCTTGAAACCCCCATTTCCAATCCTCAAAACGTAATAGCAGAACGAGCCGAAGGATCACCATTATCACCTATCCTTTTCAATTTTTACCCAACAGATATACCCACTACATTTAGACACGCACAGAGTGTGCGCAGCCTTCAGAAGGGGAGAGTTAACTAAGTTTTTGGTCATTCTCAGCCCCCTTTTTCATTAAACATTTTTATTTACACACGAAAAGTTTAACTAGGAAATAATGAAATGTCCTACAAGTAAAACTAAATTAGAACTTACAAAATAAATAAGTACAATTTAACTTACATTGAACCATTTATAGCTTTGCACATGGTTTGAAGAGCCACCTTCACCAAAAGTCGTGAATCAATTCCCCAAATTGTCAGATTAAAAAGAGGAAAATAAGGGATTGAAGATATTTATAGAAATAAAATATTTTATTTCGTAGAGCTACGGGTTCTAAATTTTTAGGGGTACCACACCCCTTCTTGTCTGTACATACGCCCATGTTTCTTAAGGCCTTTGACGAGCACAAATGCTGAAGAAATGGGAAGTAACAATAACATTGCTTAACGTCTTTTCCAATTTCAAACTACAGCTCATCGACCTTTAACGGGGCAATTTCTATTACCGAATGCTAGGTTTTGACCCGAATTTAAAAACAGTTTCGAAATCCACGCCTGTAGAGGCGTTCTCATACACGAGTAATGAACGCAACATCATCTGTTCCCAATTCGTATTCCGAACTTCTCCGCTGGGAAGGAGCATCATTCGGACGCTCCAACGAGCTACAATGCTTTACGAAAGAGGGACTCACATATACTTAGTGATTATTAACCTCCGCCCAGCGCTTGTATTGAACACGAGCGAGCATCTCCTGCTGCTACTGCCTATACTGCCCGCCGCCCGCCGCCCACTCTCAGTCGCCGCCCGCTATCCGCGCCCTCCGCCCGTTTTCCGCCCTGCCCCTCCACTCCCCGCCACTCCCCGCCACTCCCCGCCACTCCCCGCCACTCCCCCACTCCCCGCCACTCCACACCCCACCCCACCCCTCCCCGCCCCTCCCCCGCCCCTCCCCGCCCCGCTGCCCAGCGCCCTTAACAAGTCGAGCTCCTGTCCGCCACCCGTTGCTCGCTCTCCTCACTGTCCGACGCCCTCATCGCTCTCTGTCCTCTCCGCTCGCTGCCCTGCGTCCTCATTATTCGGTGCCCTCACCGCCGCCCTCATTGCCCTCTCCTTCGCCAGTTTACAAATCTCCCACTGCTCTCACCACTACCCGCAGTCCGTCGCCGCAGCCACGGATTTTCGTCTGCTCATGCTCACTATTCACTTACATCACGCCCCCATGTGTTCGTTCTTTTCCGGGGGGAGGCGACGCCTGACCGACTGCAGGTCATGTGATCCTCGGAGAAGTCGCGTCCGGGGGCAGAGGGAGTTGCAGGTGGTGAAACCGCGGAGAGCCCTCGTTATGTTACTGCGATTATTAGTAGCAGCGGTAGAGGTTACACGGAGATGTAGAGTCGTAATCTCTCCGGGCGAGTTCGTGACCAGCCGTGAATACACATGCGAATGGCAGGAGAGAAAGACCTCTTATGTGAATGGATTGAAAGATACGATAGAGTTAATAAAATGGAGCTATCAAATTAATACTACGTGATAATTAATGATGGAATATGATAAAAGGAAGGAGTCAAATAGCTCGAATGTACGGGATACCATTAAAGAAAAGTACTACACACTGAGAGGAAATAAAAAAATAAGCTTAAAAGTTTTTTAATTCTTAATGATGTCATCTTGGCATGCTATGTATCTCGAATGATTTAATACTCTAACATGGTAGACTCAGAAGTACAACTACAGCTTGCTTCGTGCATCATTAAATTGCAATAGAAAGGGAAGTTCCAAATGGAAAGGAATAAAGAATCCCATTCAATTTGAAACTTCATTAGAAGTCATTAGTTTAATCCAAATGGCACTAGCAATGTAACTGAGGTTAATGATAATCATAATAATCTCCAATCCGAAGCAGGGTGGTCGTATTGCAAATCAATATTTTCACGGGATTTATCTTTAACGTTCAATATAAAACACGTTCTGAACGAAGTGTTACTGAGCGTTTAGAGAAACTTGGAAACAGAACATACTTTCTCGCATTATTTCTTACTTTGCAATTTCCTAAAAGTCAGGGAGGTTATCGAAAATGAGACCTAGAACGTATTTTAGGGTCCTTTACTCATCCAAAGAAAATGTTTAAAGAAACATGTAAGCTGTGTTTGAGAAAATAAAATGAAAATTGCATGTATTCCAAGCAAATATTATGGGAAAACTACTTTTCTTTTTTTAAAAAAGTGTACGTGAACGTTATTTAAAGATCTACTTATTGGAACAGATTTCAATTAAGAAAAAATATTTATGATGAATATTGTACTTTCGAAATGTTAATGTTTTGCAATTTTCAAAAATACAGAGATTGCTTAAAATGGAAGCAGCATCAGTTTTCTTACTGCGTATGCTACATACGAGGAAAATAAATTGGAACCGTTTTTGAGAAAATAACTGATTAAAAATTGCCTTTATTGCTCGTAAAATTACGTAAAAACTACTCATATTTTCGAAAAATAGTATATGACCTTATTTCAAGGTATGTTTCAATGAATATAATAGTACGATATTGTAGTTGTAGAAACATGCTGAAAATTTTGGTCTTTTCCAATCCTCTAAAATTAAATATTTCGAAGGCAAATAAAACCTGCACCATTTTTGTAAGAGTTCCGAGGACAAAGATTAATCGATAAATTTGTAGCCAGTTTTGAGACAAGTTTGAAAATGTAAAATTAGGCTGCACGCAAAGTATCTCAAGAATCAAATTATCCGTTTCTAACTTGCAAGGCGTAGATGACATTTAGATCGATCGGGAAATATCAATTTTGGAGAAAATAGAATTTTGAAGAAAATTTAGTACATCAATATTGACCACAAAGGGATGAGCGGCGGACAGGCGGACGGACGAATGGACTGACGGAGAGACAGACGAACACGCAGACAGAATCATTTCTATTTTTTGTTCTTAAGGACCCATGAAAGTTGAATCCTAGTACACAACGTGATAGAGGAAGTAATTTTCTACTATCAGGAACAATTTTTCTGTTGAAAAATCATCGATTTTCGCCGCTGCATTACAATGGCTTTCTCTATTCACAGAGGATCATCTCAAGTACTCTTCACCTAATTAATCATAAAATAAATAATTACTACTATGTGATCACACTCTCAATAGGGATTTTCTACCTCCATCATAAAAGTCACATTCACTTCATGTAAATAACAAGTATACTCCGGTCCACCTGTAAATGAGTGAAGTTCAGTTGTTTCTGTAGAGTATCTGTGTATTTTGATCCTACTAGCTTATTAATATTAACTAGAAACATCAGAACATTAACTGACAAGCTCCATCTCACAAGCCAACATCAAAAATAAAAAATACACGCAGTTGTAAAAATAATTAAGATGCTAGTATATATCTATTCGATTTTATAGATATCTCCACGAATTTCATTGCGCGATAACCTAGTAATATTTATGTTCTAATAAAAGAATCGTAAACATCGTATAAAGTTTTGGAATGTCGCATTTCCAGATGATCAGATGAATACGAGTCTTAGGTCGATCGTATATCTTTTGATCTTTGAGTTGCGTGACGTCTCAATTTTTCATGCCAAGTAAGACCTTTTGGATCTGCAGTAGATCTCCCAGAAAATAATTACTTGGGACCAAATTAAGTTATGATATTTCATAAACTTATGATATTAGTGCAAGAACAAAATACTCGTTGATGATTATTTTATAAATATATTTTACCTCTTATTATCAACACATGATTTGCACGTTTGAAAACGTAATTTTGTAGTAATTTATCCTGAAATTACAATTCTTCACATATAAGGCTGTTTATTAGAACTATCTGTTCATACGAGACATCTTAAGTCAATTCTGCTTGTTAGTTTGACAACAAATTTTATTTCAACTTTGATCATATGTAAGAAACCAGAGAGATTAAGTAAATGAATATGAGCTGATTTTATGTGTAGGGAAAGTAGATCACATTTTACAATCCATAGAAATGCCATATTCATACTGTTCTGAGGTAACAAAGGCAGTAAGTTCCCTGATAGAAAGTGATTCCTACAAGAAATATCCGTATGATTAAGGAATGAAACAGAAACCCTTATGCTCTGAAGAGGCTCTGGAAAACAATAACAATTGAACTTGTATTACGTTAATTGCAATTGAAGAACTTGTTGATCTTTCTGTACTCATTCCATATTTAATATCTTTGATGTAGTAATAAATAGATAATGTGTCAATGAAGAGTACAATTTATTTTGTAATTTTAACAATTACTGAAGATGTAATAAGAAATATAATTTTATAAGGAAACGTTTTGCGGATAGGATATATAAATCTGGTAATGTATTTTTAAAATGATAATGATATAGTGCAATGAACGGAGCAATACATGTTTATATCATGGATTTTGTGACCCTTAACATGCTCATTTTTTCCTTTCTCTCCGCTTAACTTTGTCATTGTTCCGTTCACATAATTTTGGTGTTGGAACTTCGAACAAAACTTCGGCTGAGAGAGGTGTGGTTCCGTCTGAGAACCAAGATAGCCAAATGCAGGGGTGCCCAGAGTACAAGAGAGACAAGGGGCAGTAGATCCTCGTGGTACCCTATTTCAAACCTTCCGGTACATTTCTATATCACCAAGCAAACTCGCTAATTTTACTACAAATATTCTTGCTATAATCTTTCTTCTTTACGTTGCCTTCCGGAAATCTAGTAATACTGCTCTTGTTGGTTGGATTGTTATTACTGGTTTCCGGCAATGAATTGTTTTAGGTAACATCAATAAAACCACGAGCTCTCGCTATTGATGGACGAACATTTATTTCATCCATAATTTAATTAATGCCTAATACATACAACGATATCTTTCATTATTTGTACATATTTTGAACAAATTATTAGAGTTTTGAAAATGTTTGGTTAATTTATTTAAGGGTCAAAATCCCTGATACTTTATTGTACCACTATACTAGAGGTAATAAAACTTTTCAGCTTCCTCCCCCCGCCTTTACGTAGCATACGATCGCGCCTTTTATAATGTATTATATATACTACATATATTTTTGTTATAATTTACCTGTTTGCATTTCTTCAAGACAAGAGCAATTTCAGGATAAAACAAAAATTAAAATAAAATACAGGTAATATTTTTTTTTTATTTTTATAAACTTCCGCGTGCCGCATCCTACAGTCATTGCGCCCCATCGGGGGTCGCCCCCGCACTTTGAGACTTCTCACTAAAGTTTCTTCTGCCTTTTCTATAAATACCCTGTAAATCACTGAATCAGAAACTGACAGGCAGAGGGTGAGAGTGACAACGGTGGGAGCGAAAACGAAGGTGGGTGTGCAGACGATGGCGGGGGTGGAGGCGAAGGTGAAGGTGGAGACGGAAGAGAGGGCTAGGGCGGGGGGCAGGGACCAGGACGTGAGCGGAAGCAGAGACGAGGGCAGAGACAGACGGAGGCAGCTGAGGCAAGAGCGACGCTTCTATCGAAGGCGGGGTACAGGCGAGGGCGAGAGTAGGGACGTGGGCGAATGTGGAGGGAGTGATGAGGTTATCTGGAATAGCCAGAGAAAAGAATAAACCTTTATTACAGATCTGTTATGTATTAGAACATTACTTGAGTGTTTCACAAAATGGAGGTTCCCACCGGTACATTTATGTACCAGGCAAATGAAAAAGTAAACAAAGATACAAACCAATAAAAACAAATTTCATAGTTTATGCCACAACATGAGATAATTAAATGCAAAATAAAACAATTTTGCAATAATAATTCATTCCAGCTTTGAAGGATGAGTTAATTGTACTTCAATATAAATAAATATTCATTCATAAAACAAAGAATTAATAAACGTTTCATACGTTTTGAATGAAACAATTTTGGGATTCCAATAAAGTAGAGGCCTGGGGCAAGTGACCTTCGCTGCCTCTTCCTCTGGATGCCACTGGCCAAAATTCTGAAAGAACACAAACACCCATTTCCTCCAAGTGATTTCTGAGTTGCGGAAACGCACAGGTATGCTCGCGCCGTCGCAGGCGACCTACCGCGAAGAGGGGGGGTGGAGAGGGGAAGTGGGACGGAGAGGGGAAGCGGGGAGGAGAGGGGAAGCGGGGAGGAGAGGGGAAGCGGGGAGGAGAGGGCAAGCGGGGGCGGGTGGGGCGGGAGGACGGGAGGGGACGCCTCATTACGCGTGGTGTCCCTCTGTGTCCCCGATCCCGCGTCAGATAGCGCACTCCAAATTAATTTACGGGCTTCGCGTCCTTATATAGGCGCCGGCCGCCGCCTCCGAGGCCAACACGCCGACGCCGCCACAGTCGCCACCGCCGCCGGTATCGCCACCGCCACCGCCACCGCCACCGCCACCGCCACCGCCACCGCCACCGCAGCCCCCTCTCCCCGCTTCCGCGCAGTGTACCAAGGTGCAGTTCTGTCTAGACATAAGGGCTCATGCACGGGAAAACCCCCATTGATAGGTGCGACCATTTAAGTAACCGCATAACGATATAAGCTACTTGGCTGTCCGGAAGACGCTGCGTCCTAGACATTCGGCCTCCATTCTGCGACTTTCCTCAGGCCGAAACGCGCCCTGAGGAAGGTCGCAGAATGGCGGCAAAACGTTGGCACCTGCGACTAGGACGCGGCGCCACCCAGACAGCCAAATAGCTACTCACTCCGGCCGCGGAAGTCTACGTTCTCGAATAAAGAAAGAAATTACGATAGAAAGACCGAAGTTTCGAGATAGCCTGTCGAGTACAGTAAATTTTGCTTCAGTGTTGCACATCATGGAGCTTGTGGTCTCAGCCGATTGTCCCGAACGGTGGTTTCCGTGGATTCTCTGATGAATTCCAAAAGAATGCCAGAGGAGTGGTGTGTATGAGACAGAGCTCTATTTTCCTATCCCATTCTCTTTTCTTCTCGTCACCCCAAACCGGGCTTCAGTCCAATGACGTTGGACGTCTCCGCCTATAGACGCTAGAGCTTTCGCCTTGTAACTGGCACAAGCCAGCGGTAAAGAGGCCAATGTCCCCTCCAAAATCGAATAAGGCCAAATATTATGATAGCAACACGAAGTCTCTCAGTTCTCAAGGTATTCAATAATTCTTAATTTACCAGTAGATAGAGAAGTATGTATTTATCAACTTCATTTAAAGAAACATATTTACATTTGTAACTATCAAAAATTAAAATATTTTTCAGATTAGTAAACTTCACTGATTTTATTAAGACAATGTACTGAATGTTGATTTTTATAAGCGCATAAGGTAATGGGGAAATTGATACATTTATTCATTTCTATTTTATCAATTGTATTTTACAAGATATCAAAATCTCGTACCTCAAGATAATTTTTTTTCAAACGGAACTATACATATTTTTAGTCTATAATGACGATCGTAAACGACGAATACTATGATATACATATTGCCGCATGTTAGATAAGCCTTTTTTTAGTAATATTGATTTTTTTGTGCTCAGCTTTCCTACCTAAACGTGCGTTAGAAGTGGGAGCGCTGCGTGACCTTGTGTGGCGGACTGTTACATTCAAAATATTCGTTAAACACGAGTGGCAAAAAATCATAATTACTCAAAAAATGCTTATCTATCATAGGACAATATGATAGATACGAATCCAATCATAATTGGATTCCTCTTCTCACGCTCGTAATGATAAGACTAAAAACATATACGAGTATATAGTTCCATTTTGAAAAATTTACCTCAATATCTCGTAAAATACAGTTGATAAAATAGAAATGAATGCGTGTATCAGTTAGCCCCTTTCCTTCAAGCACTTCCGTGAAAACTGCATTGCAATAACTTCAACCGTTCACAAACTACAAGAGGTGATAAGTTACGTAACTCACCCTGTACATAAAATCGTAGTTTTTGAGAAAATAGATTACATGGTGGAATTTGTTTTTAAGAGCAAGGGGGCATTTCTTGTAGACTCGAGCGTTATTTGCATGATTTACATTTATATCCATTGCTTTATGGCTTTATGATTTAAGTAAATAAGATTTTAATACGAATAAATGAATATAAAATATCGCTGCTCACTGCAAATACATATACCCGTTCTTCAATAAACCATATAGAGAGACACTAACCTAAGTAAGTTATTTAAGTTCTAGTAAGCTCGAATACGTTAAGCCAGCAAAATATACTTCCTGTATCGCTTTTCCGTGAACCATTATTCAGAGGAATTTACAAAAAAAACAACTTTAGTATATGAAGAATATATTTCATGTGCATCGTATATATTATTTATCTTATATCATCACCTACATCATGCATTCACCAGTAGAAGAAACTTTGCACTACTTTTATCAGTAAGAATCACTTTAAAAACCTACTAGTTAATCATAATTTAAGTATAAAGCATGTTTTCGTCGATTTATTATAGAGTTCTAGACAAAGACTAAACAAACATTAACTATCCTACAAATCAATCTAAATCACCATTTATCATTTCATAACTACACGAGAGAGAAAATGAAGAAGAAGAAGGAGTTGAAAAGCGAGATGAAGCGTACATTTTAACATGGAGATAAATGCTGAAATCAAAAAATCGAAAGTCCACTGTCCTTTCAACAACTGAATAAGTCACTTCAAAAACATATCATCATAGCGGTGCGGCACTCGAACGTTGTAGACTTTGAAATTGCATTCGAAGTCATGAGAAAGGTATCTCCTTACATTGCATTAAAGAACAGTGGATATGTAACATTTTCACATGAAACAAAGTTGCAGACACAAACTTAATCAAATGGTGAGCTCAACTCACTTACGCAAGGTTCCGAGATGTAGTCTTTTCGAAGCGATTCAATTTCCCTCCACTGCCCGGCGCTGCTGCCGCCTCCGTCTCCGTCTCCTCCGTGATCGCGAGGGCATTAGCGTCGCAACTAAGTGACTCGTCAAGATCGAACGCCAGGTGGCGCCGCTTTGCCCAAATCGGAGACCGCCTAAGTCGACCACCGGAGGGGTCAAAGCGGGACTTCCATCAGGGTTGCCAGATGTAGTCCGGGCTCTTTCTCCACCACTACCATGGAACTACCCCGAATAACCTCTCCAGTGAAACCAAATTCCCTAAAATTTGAAATGAAAAATATTCTCCAAGATATGGATCAACGACATGAGCTATCCCCTACACTCCAATAATTCAAATCAACCAATAATCGACTTAAGCTGCCCGTAGCTCTATACTATCTTCCTTTTTTTCATGTTTTTCTTCCTCTATGCCTATAGTTTATTTTTCTCTTTTTGTTAGATAAAAATTAGTGGGAAAAACGTCTATTATTTCTTTTTTATTCATAATTGAGAGAATAATTTTATACCACGACTCCGGATAAAAATAATTTTCCCAATAAATCTCCAAACATTTTCCCTACCATTTATGTTCGCCACTCGTTTCCCACATTTAAAAAATCCCCATTTTGGGGACAAAATTCCCCAATTTGGCAACCCTGGCTGCCATGTACAGCAGGCGCAGGCTGGCCACCGCCCGCGACACTAGCGCCTCCTGCTTCACAACTAAGCCCACCGCCGGATTCATTCTTCGATTCCGTACGTTTATCGACTTGTGTCAGGCGTTAAAAGCGACGGTTAATTCACTGTAGCTTTCCGAAAGCGTAAACGCTTCGAATAAACGAGCAAGGATTGAATAAGCATGCCAGATGTTTAGTGGATGTGGGGTATTTGAGATCTGGTGTTCCGAATTCCGGTTACGACCTGTTCGAATGATGGAGATTCGGAGATACAACCACGCGAAAGGCGCGGTAGTAAATATCTCAGTGTGCTAACGAGCGTGCGGTGCGTTGAAATTCTAAATCATCGGTCCTTGTCCATCGAGTAATGAGATCTCTTCGGAACGAGAGTATATTTGTATGTTCTTATATGTTATAAACTGAGTTTGTGACAAACACCCTTTCAATATTTCTCTTCATAAATAAAAAAAAAGACTGAAAGAAACACTCGACCAAATATGGAAATGATCGAATTTTTAACTTTCTAAATTTTGTACAGTTTTAGAAGATAAACGATAAATTATGCGTTATTATATCGTCATTATAAGTGTATGTTTTCAAAATAAATTTACTATAAAAAGTGACTTTTATCAATTCTTAGTGGATCATTTCTAATTGAAAAACATGTTTATAAGCATTAAGATAAGTTTAAGATACTGACTTTGGTAAACTCCAAATCACTATTTTTAAATATAAAATAATATTAATTTAAATATATTACTAATAAATCTATGCACCTTGAATACACGTTGTTCAGTTAAATAGTATATTAATTGTATTGTGCTTACATTAGGATAATTGAAAGGTTAATTTGAAAATAACTACAATTGTCTTGTTAATTATTTTCTGCACATCGAGTATCCATGAGTCACGTAGTACGGAAAGTCATGGAACACGGAAAAGAGAACAAAAGTATTTACAGAATATGTTGCAGCAATCCAGCTGACGTAAACAGCAATTATCAATCGATCCGACGTTCCTCGTCTCAATGTCATCGAGACGGTTAAGAGGAGATTTTTAACTCTTCCAGAGTGACGTAGACGCATGAAGGTAAGCAGGGCAGGGACAACTCTAGTCAGCCGGGAGGAGTGGCCTCGCCATCGCGCTTAAAACTGCGTTTTAAAAGCGAACGACCCACGTGTGAGAGATGGAAACGAAGGTTAAAATTCCGTGTGTGGTGGTGTGCAAAAGGGAACTGCCGAGAAGCACCAAGAAGTGAGTTTCAAATACCACCTGGAAAGCCGCTCGCTTCATTGCACTTTCGCGCGCATTATCCACCTCCCGCGGACATGCGTTGCTGGCGCGTGTCCAGTGCCGGCTAAATGACCCTCCCACACGTCCGCGAGCTCGCGCGCGCGCCCAAAGCGTCTTTAATCATCACTCGTTGCATCTAAACACGCCCCGACGCCTAATCCGCAGACGCCTATGTAGCTACGTGCGAGCCAGGGAACGCGAAGCTGTTCCGACGTAAATCGCTGTCGCGGAGTACCTCAAGGACCGGCATCCGGGCACAAAGGCGAGGCGCCGCGCAGGGAGCCCCTGCCCCGCCGCCGCCGCCGCCGCCGCCGTCCACCGAGGCCGCCGCGGTCCACGTCCTTCGCGCGGAGAGGAAGGACTTCACCAGCATTGAGCGACTGCTCATCTAGTTTGGAATTAGATTTGCCTTCATTTAAAGCAGAGAGCTTCTGAACCCCACGCCTACTTTTCTGTTTAATTGTATGTTGGAATGTCTTTGAGATGGAATTGATTGCTTCATCTAGACATCAAATATTTTAATCGGACTTGTCTTTACTTAAATTAAATGTACGCTATGTACGTTGCAATTAATCCTTTCAAAGCCTAGTGAGGGATTTGGTTTGTTGGTCAACAAATCCAGCACGTATTACGGATTTCGAATTAATGACCTAATGATTATGAGATAGATCATAATCCTTGGCTCGCCAACGGACAAATATGTGTTTATGGTTCTCACGCACGGTAAAGGAGTGGTTTGGGTTTGTGAAGGTATCACGAGACCTAAAAAAATACATACAGTGGCAAGGTTAATTCGCTAATATAAGCGAGCCCCAAAAAAGGAACATAAAATAGGAGTGCTAGAAACACGAAAACGTTTCCAGGTAGAATACGTTACGTTCCCATCGTGAATATAGGAGAGAAACGAGAGTAAGATAGCAATTTCAAACATGTTACATGAAGGAGGATAAATGACTTAAAAAAGTAAAACAACAAAGTTTAGGAAATTACTACTTTTTTCCAATCGTTATATTTTAAACCAACTGTTTTAGATCTTACGGAAAGTTTTCTTTTTCTTCATGTATTGCAATGTTCGTTATAACAGCTAAAGAAGAAAAAGATAGGAATATAAAATTCTCTCGGACCATTTATGAAAATTCGTGGCGATTAAATTTTGTTTATAACATGTAAGTTGATGGACTTTGTTCTAAGAAGCGTCATGGGTCCATATAATTATTGTAATCTATGATAATATTTCATACAATCTTTTACGATCTTTTTCGAGTGGAGTAAATGTCATTTAAAATATTTTATATTGATCTCTAAAAGGACATTTACTTACGTAGAAATCATTAGGAATCTATTCTTTTCTAATTCATTTACGACTTTAAATTATGATTAGGGATGCATCTATTTAGGTATTGTCAAGAATGTGTGGTTGCATTTTCATTACTTTAATTACCCCACTCTAAATGTTATACGACTAAATGGAGATCTTTAATTTGATCTCAGATTTATCTTAAAATTATGTACTTTTTAAAACATTTCCAAGATGTACACAATTTTAACTATCTGTAAAGAGAATGTATTGAAATGCAGAAATCTAATAGTATGAGATTAGAGATTAGACGTCATCATATGAGCAGCTATACTTCACGACATTAAAGATAAAATATTATGACACTTTACAAATGTTAATTATTCATCACAATGTTTGAAAATACATGTAGAGATTTATATTTCAATCTGTCCCAAGTGATTTATAAGATGTTTGTAATTTTATTCCATTGCTTTCGTATTCATTTTCTGAAGTTCTGTCCTCCACTACATTCCGAACTGCTTGTAATGATGGCTGGCAGAGAAGCCAACTGCGAAGGCAAAATAAGGAAGATCAAAGGTTTGTTTACGCGCATCTTTCGCCTACGGTAACTTTGAATTATGTAAGGGATTACCCTCTGCAATGACCTGTAAGCAACATTTCCCTCGTGCTGCAATCCTCCGTCTTCTTCGTCTCTGACATATCGTCCTCCAATCTACGTTCATATTCCCCTCCTCTCGCTAGAGGCACATACGTACGTAATATTTCTAGAAATGTGTAGATACTTATCAAAGAAACAACCTGCATTTATCACACGAAAAATAAATGCATACTTTACAAATCGAATGAAGTGATGAAATTGCACTATGATGATAAAAAAGGTTGTTGATAAATATATTTGTTTCTACAAAGACAACCAAAATTGAAAGATGCCCACACAGTAAATTTTAGTGTTTTATTTATTTCTCATTAGAATTAAAACGTGAGTTATCTATATGATCTAGATTGATTTCGTCCCAAATTTTTACGTCATGAGGTTGTAATAGATGCGAATGCCATCTCTATGACACACTCTTCTTCTCACATCATCAAGATTCTATGGAGATTACCTTACTTTACCCTTTTTGTATTTCAGCATTCTAAATAACCAAATATCATTTGCCGAGATAAATGTATATACGTAACAACAAAAAATATTGATTTTGAAACCAAGTTTTGAATATTTTTTAGTACTTGGCAATCTGAATATTCCTCACTTGAATGACTCAATTCTCAAAAACATTTATACAGAATCATTATCAAGAATCGAATTCTTATTTATTATATATTTCTTCCTGTTATTTTCAGACTAGTATTTTTCAGCCTAGTATTAATCATCAGCTTCTAAAATCATACTACATTGACTTGTTAAAGCATACACCAGCTACAGAGCGATGAAGTTAATATGCTCTCTTTACTAAAAAACAAGAACAAAGGGGAAAACTACCAATGAGGATGCCAACAGATTTTAACTTGAAACTAACTCATTTGCCACACGTCAATTTAGATGTTCCCCCAAGAGATTTCACTCAGAGCGACTCATACAGAATGAAGCTTATTTGAGAAGTGACGGACCTCCAAGAAATACATTTAAGAATTTATTCAAGTTCGGCTTTATAGTCAAAGACAGGATTTATTAGATACCGTTCAGCGTAGGAGAAATGCCTATTTTTGAACATACTATTTGGCAACATATACTGGAGTAGTGTCGTAAAAATATATTGATAGGTAAAGCTATAAATTAAACGTAAATGGAAATTTGGAAATAAACTGTAATTCACATGATAAATGTCAATGTTCTTGGTTGCTTTTTTAAGTTCCAAACTTTTTTCGCCTCCTTACAAGGGAAATACCCCTCCGGGTAACTCCTCCCAGCTGGACAAGGTCTAAGATCTCGACTGGTCTCCCGACATGTGTGGTGGTGTAATCCATGTAAGTGTGTGTGTGTTTAAGAAGAGAGGATAGGACAATGAAAGGGAAGGAAAGATCGCGCGCGGTCCGCGACCCTTTGTTAAAGTACTTTTCGGGAATCACCTGATATCGATCAGCAACAGCGAAAAACTACCCTCCGGAGGCGAGCCCTTGGACAGCACCCCTTAAATCTCCCTCCTCGGCGCAGCCCTGTGCGAGACCGTGGCTCCGCTCCCCGTCGCGCCGCGCGCCGTGCGCCGTGCGCAGGGGCTCCATGGCCGCTTAGGCGGAAGTGCCCAGGAGCGCGAAGGCCGCGCACGCGCCCACAAGCTGATTGCGCGGGCCCTCGCCGGGCCGCGAACCGGCGGCCGCCCGCTCCGGCTCCGCTCAGGCGCACCCGCTCGCTCTTCCTGGAAGACTCCCGCACTGGCACCCGCAGACATTAGCTCAGAGACAGCATTGCCGCTGATTCTGTAGTGGCCCAGACCACCTGTACGGTTCGGGACCCGACGGTGGCGAAATTTTCGACACTAGATGTACAGCGAGAACGCGTTTATCCGCTGCTGGAGGAGAATTCTACCGCTCGGCAGCTCTTGTAGGAAGATGTCCGTGATTTCTCCAATCAATATCAGGAAGATGAGTTATGGGCCACGCGCGATCTTTCCTTCCACTTCCTTGTACTATCCTCTCCCCTTACACATACGTGCTTTACACTACCACACATGTCAAGGCACCAATGTCTCGAGGAGGTTAGAGCTTGCCCTGCTGGGGAAGATGCCCGGAGGGGTAATTCGCCTCGCACAAATCATGGTCAGTCCATATGGAAATTGTGGTAGAGACCACGCCATAGCGCAGGTTTTGTCGAGGTACTACCGTTTCCCTACCTCTCATTCTATCCTCGCTTCATCAACATTCATTTTATCATCCGTCATTCATTATCAGAAAGTTTGCGAAGGCTAGAAACTGCGGTTTATACTTAGAAAATATAAAAGCCCTCAAGAAAACAACAGGATGGTTGAAACGAAAACAAATTTGTGCGGTCGACACGTCACGTAAAACTGAATATTTGCAAACGTGTTACTGCTAATTAGGAATTAGTGCTGGGCGAATAAAGTATGAAACATCTTTGATTATGTATTAACCTACAAGTACAGGATATTTTTACATTTCTTTTCGGTAAATTTGTTCTTCAATAATTTGCAGATGGATCTCCATCCACTTCTATCTTGTGCATTATTATTTTCCATCATCGTCATTATCTTGTTCCTTCACCATTATTTTCTCCCTTCTCTCCCCATCTATAAATATTTTTTAACGATTCCTTTTAATTAAATGTCCAAATCAGGATGTTTTCCTTTTCCTAATGCTCCTTGGTTTCTTCCCTTTTCCATTCTCTTAAGGAACACTTCCCACTTTATTTTATCATTTTTTGACATTTACCGTCCTGTACTGAAGACGTCTTGCAATTTAGTAATTAATCTTCTCGTGGAAAGTAAAATACAGGGGCGGAAACGTCACTCCGACCGCGGAAACTGCGACATTTGATATTTTTATTCTTCTATTAGCGAATTTTTCTTCACTTTGTCAAAAGCGCAGTTAACTGAAATAGCTGGTGTAGTGTAGGCTCGTATAAATGTTAGATATATTTAAGATCTTGAGATGTCAATGAGTTGAATAAATGGGAAGTAGATACATTAGGCGTAAAATTTCAATTTGTCATTTGATGATGATGGTTTATTTTTTATTCCCCTACCAGGAATATTCGTGGTTTGATACAGCATGCAGAAGTTCTGTGCAAATCATAAATAGCTATAGATCAAGCGTTTATTCTGGAAGCCAAATTTCTATTTCGTTGAGTGGAGGAATCGAAGCAAAAATGTTAGTCGACATATTGCTATTTGCTTCGAACACAAAATATACAATAGTGTGAGTTAATGGTTTTATGCGCATCAGTTCGCAATCATAATCTGAAATCTCAATCTCACAAATATTCATTTCGAACTAAAACTTTTTTATAGCACACAGCATTTGTATGAGTAACAAAAAAATGAGGTTTATTTGTGTTGTAGCAAGAAATATATTTGCTATTCTTTGTTTTCTCGTTAGTACGTGCGTCTATTGCTTATCTGATGACTTTGACACGAAATGTGAACGTCTGAAAGACCACCCAGGTGCGTCCTGTTCTTTCTAGCGAACGTCACGTGAGAAATGCAGCGGCCCTCGCATCGTCATTGGCAAATGCAGCGATCGCAAAGATAACATCGAACCACAAAGGTCGTGAAGTTTCTTTTCCGTCGTGTGCCGTCATAAGGGAGAGGGGCGGTTGAGGGAGCGTGAAGTGAAATGCACTGGTCCATATTTAATTTGATCTCACTGACGTTGATCTTCCTTGTGCCTTTTTTTAATCAAACATACAACACACGGACCAAAAGACGGCCTTCTAATACAAATAATATTTGTGTGCTCGTAAAATAGTTAAATAAAAAGAAGAATATCAGCGATATTAAAATACTTATGTTGGTCAATTAAGTTGCTAACAATTCCTCTATTGTTTTCTAACAATCTATAATTTCGAAGAATTTATTTAATTTTAATCAGTTGCAACTCTCTTATTTAGAACATAAAGAGGCAATTTCCTTTTAATGCCATCGCCAATAATCACGCATTTCACGCATGTTGCTGTTAAAGACAATAGGTGTGATGTATGTGACCTATTGCGGCGCCTTCTGCTCTAGAAGGAATTCTCAGGTGTCAGGGGAACTTCGTCTCTGACACCACACCACCCAGGGATTCCAGTGAAGAGCCGTGACCCGCTAGCTCGACCCGGAATTCGATCCGGAGACCTCGCAGATGCCACTTAGACGCGGAGACGACAACGTTGCGTCCATCACGTCGCCTCACGCAAGGTAAAAACACCAATGGAAATAAATGTCCCGCATGAGAAGGCGAGCATAAAACTACAAAGAAACGGATCTCCGCATCGGGAAATAGCAGAGATGACGCGTGACGGACGTTCAGGAAACAGCTTGTGCTGGGTAAGCCCTGCTCGTTGTTCTGGCCGAGAAAAGGTAAAAGAAGATTAGACGCTCCTTTCTTGCGCCGTTGTCTCTCAGTCGGCACTGTCAGCCATGTCGGTCTCTGTCGTGACATCCGCCTTGTCCCAGTATTGCCAATATCTTCCAAACTCAAGAGGACAGTGACATATGAGCATGAGTGATCAGCGAGGGCCGCCGAGCTCGAACAATGACTGCGGGAACATGATTAGGAATGAAGGATTATAGTTCACGGTCCATTGTTTAAAATAGTGCTCGAGTATTCTCTTGCAATTGATCGAAGGAAGCAACCGATCGTACCATCCGAACCCACCAGCCGAACTCAAGACTCCTCCTTCGTACATTGTCCGTTTTAGCTGGTGTTGAATATCCGAAAGACCTCCAGCTCCACAAAACTCCAGTTACGGTCTCATAACTGACACATTGCACTCAGTTACACTCAGTATTAGTTATGAAAATAAGTCAAGTATGTGCAATGTTAGGAGGTTGGGTTATAGATGCACAAGTTATTTCTTTTGTGTGAATCGACATTGGGTCGGGCATCATCTGTTAGCCCAGGGAATGTCTAAAATGCGTGTAAAAATAGAAATGTTTGGAGGTACAGTTTGTTTACTTTAATGATCAATAATTAAATGTAACTCGTTTGTTGATCAATTTACTTTTATTTAAGTTTTTGAAGCGATGGTTCAAACGTAGTCAGGATACCATTGAATATCTTCTAGAAATGGGCGTTAAGTTTACGAAAAAAGACGGTGATAATATAAGAAAAGATTTGATAGCTTGAAATGATAAATCAACAGAGAATAACTGTCAACACAGGATTCAGTAATTGGAGGGGAAAATAAAGACTCAACCTCATGATCCACGAACACCTTTCCTGTTTTGAAATGCTTTTTCACCGAAGATGACGCCCCTGAGAAAAAGCAAATCAACATCACTGATAAACTGGCGAAGATGGTAAATCACTTATAGTCAAGGAGCAGGGTATATCTGTCTCTTGTCTGGCGCGAACGATACAAAAGGTCGTGATAAAGTATTACTCCTTGCAGCTACAATACCATATCTCTGTTATTCACACTCATGGGAGGTTCTCAATATACTGTTCATTTTATTGGTTGTGTCAGTTACGTCTCTTTCCCTGTTGCTGGACAGCGAACTGGCGCTTCACAAATAAACAAATCGAGAGAAAGAGATGATGGTTGTATTGTGTCGATAATAACACTATCTTGAACAATGCCTTGCTGTGCGAATAAATTTCTTATTATTTTCAAAATGATTAACGTAAAAAGATCATATTTATTTTACTCTTAGTTTTTATTCCCTTCCAAGCCCATATTATTTTGTGAGTAGGTTTTCCTTTGTGCTACAAGTACACAACTAGAAACAAAAATAATTGAGTGTTCTCTAGACTATCCATAAATATGACACAATCTAGTTTAAAACATGCTGGGGTAAGTTTCAAAGCACTATGTTGAGACACGCTGTGCAGAAACTGTTGAAAGGAGAGTTGCACTTCTTTCCATAAAACGTCAAAGAGTTTTTAACTGTTTTGACGTTAAATAAATAAGTGAATAAGTAATTAATACAATAACGTTTTTGGTCCAGAGGCGTGCGCATTTAATACCCTCGCACGTACCGGTATATCGGTAGCATAATTGATTTCCTTTTAGTGCATGCGTTATAAATCGTTATGTGCGGTGATCGTAATGGGCGGTGACGAATAATGGGATCTCACACGTAAGTGAAGCCATAAACTGCTCGGGTGGCGAGGTGTTAATGTATTCCAGAAGGTCACTGAACAAAGGAAAATCAAAGAGGTTGTGAAGCAAAATCTTTTAATGATCATTTCCGTTACGCAAGCAACAGTACGTTTCAGGAAGAAACTGGAATTCAGAAATTAACCTAGTGTTAAAATTCATTAATAAAATAATGATATATGTGTGAGTGGTAATATTGAAGTTAATAAAGATGCTTAATAAAATTACTTCAATTAAATATTTTCAGAAGGGAAATTACATTTCTTGAGATTTGTTGCATTACAAAGATAATATTGAGACAGTGTCAGTCCAATACAACAGTTTAAATTATTGTAATTGAGTAACATTATAAGATTTTAATTCTGGAATGGCCAGTGATTTTTTAATGGAAAACAAAATAATATATTTAGAACCGGACACTGAAATAAAAAGAAAATGTTTCCGATGATCAATCATGGACATTATCTGCGTACTCATTTAACTCCCTCTACACGCAAAATAATAATAATAACAACAATAATAATAATAATAATAATAATAATAATAAAATATAATAATATTGTTATTATTATGAAAAACGAGTATACTTGTAGATATTACTATGCCGTGCGATCCAAACGTCGTGACCAAGGAGGCAGAGAAACGACTTAAAGAGTTGGGGAATTGAGATCAGCCGAATGTGGGTCGTAAAAGTACAGATAGTCCCAATAGTTATCGGAACTCTGGTATTAGTTCAGCAAAATTTATGTAAGAACTTTGCTAAACTTCCAGGTCATTCAAAGGATTAGAAGGTCATTCAAAGTGCATTACATTGCTTTATGGGGAACAGTCCACATTGTGCGCAAAGTACTGTAGAGGCAACAACAGTCACTAGATGTGCAACTTACGAAGCTGGCTGAATCCCGGGGTATATTTTATATTCAGCCGACTCATAACATCTTTAGTCGTGAATGAGAATAATAATAATAATAATAATAATAATAATAATAATAACGATAATAATAATAATAAGAAGAAGAAGAAATAGAAAAGAAAACCAGGTATTATTCACACAAAAACTCAAATTGGATGTCTTAATATATAAAGCCACTCATTGAAAAATTAACAATTCTATCTCAATCGTGACGTTTGATTAAGATCCAAATGGAGTCAGACGCATTACATCTTCTATAAAATTAGTTAAGGTACAACAGCACACACTTTCGCGCATTATTTGCAACTTTTGCAAATTTCGAAAATTCAGAATTCAACAAAAATTGGTCATGCGTCATTTTTATTTGCGCCCTTCGCAATATCCAAGAAAACATTTTAAAAAACATCTGGACCCATTTTTTGGAAAATTTTAAAATTGTCTTCCAGACTTCTACTAAAGTATCTAAAAACCATTTCAAATTCTAGGGGTTGGGACATGAGACAGATCAAAGGGGAATATCAATGTTGATGACAGGCACACGGCCAAAAGACCAGACCACGAGTCCACCAGACCGATAGGCGGACAGGCGGGCAGGAGTACAGGAGGACAGGCGGAAATGTGGACAAATGGACAGGCCTATAGACAGAACGACTGATAGGTGGGTGGTCGTTTTGCGGTAACTTAATTTTTCGGTATGAAGAGCTCACAAACGTAGAGTCTGACTACACAATGTGTTAGAGAAGTTATTTACTACATATAGGGGCAAGAATTATCCTCTTTTTCGCTGTTAAGATCTCAAAAACAGATTTTTTCTGCTTTTTTGCTGCAAAATTTCTATATTTTCTGTACATAAGTAGTAAGTGTGAAAGTGAACATGAATACTTATATTTGAAAGAAATTGAAATCGATATGCGAAATCAAGTTGGTATCGAAATCAAGTTGGTACATTGTTGAACTATATATTAAAAGTACAGTTCTATACACAGAAGACCTCGCAACACCCTGTAGTTTTTTGGAAATGTGCATCTACCCGTGGTTAAAAGAAATCACATATAACTCTCGGGGTCACGTTTTTAGTGGCATAATTCGGGTTATTTCAGAGAGAGTTTACAATACATACTTGCGTACTTTTTCCTTTTATTGAAGATTTAAAAGTACATTGTATTTTCCCTAAATATTTTAAAGTGATTTAGGTTAATTTGATTGAAGAGTAGAATTTATATTTAATTATTTGTAAAATTGTGTAAGAAAATGAAACTATCTAATTCTTAAGAGACTCACTCATTTGACATTGTCGCGTATCTACTTTAACGGTAATTATATTATTAAATTGAACTATAGACTGTCTCTTTAGAAGTGTTGAGTATATAAAAGTTCCAAATAATTATAGACAGTCTTAATAATAATTATTATTATTATTAATACTAATAAATATAATAATAATAATTAATATATATGTTATAATTAAGACTGTCTATAATTATTTGGAACTTTTATATAATCAATTATATTATTATCTTAAAATGGTCCAAGAGAACTTTGATCATAGAAAAGTGAGTCCATGGTATCCATAAATTTGAAAAGCACAACTTCAGAGCTCTAACAATGCCCTTAAACATGTTTTCATACCACATTCGTTTCAGGCCGGTCTAAACTCCACGAGCAGTTCCAGCGCAGGATTTCATCCCTTTCTTCGTTTTTCCCGACGGCCGGGGACACAGCCGTCCGTCCCCGCCGCCAGCGCTCTGGGGCGCTCGTTTACGACGGCCAACCGGCCGGCCGGCCGGCCGGCGGCGGGGGCGCGTCACGCTGCTTAATCACCGGCGGCTGCGGCGGCGGCGGTGGCGGCGGGGCAACGCAGGCGGAGGCGGGGGCTGCTCGGGCGCAGGCGCGTATAACAAGTGAAGGTAATAAGGCGGCGGCCCCGCCCACGCCGCCGCCGCGCCGCGCCGCTGCCGCGTAGGGCAGCTAACGAGCTGGCGGCCCGGTGCCAACTCCGCCGAAGACGCCCCGTTTCACACGCCCACCCGCGCGCGCCCTTACCGCGTAACACCAACACAGCGCGTGATGCAGGTAGGAGCGCGACTGTTGCACGTCGTGTTCACGCAATCAAACCCGTGTTGCGCACGCTCGTCTTCGCCGGCTGAATGACCCTGGATTTTCAGCCGGTTAATTTAAAACGCCGCCGCTCCCGACGGGCCGGGCCGGGCCGCGCACGGCGCCTCCAAATCCTTACGAGGAAGGTTGCGCTTTGTGTTTACTTTCTATACGGTTGCGATTGCGGTCCGCGATAAATTTTATTATCGGGTTCATTTAAAGCGTTTTAATGAGAGTACCCCTATCGCGATTACAATGAAGGTAAGCGCGGCCCGCGCTGCCATATCCAGTGATTAACAGCCGCACGAACGTGCGACTGGGACGCAAAGGTCCGCGCGCGCTCTTGAATGCCGCTCGTGACGAACTCGCGTGCAGCGGATAGCAGGTCCCTCTCCCGCCGCCGGAGTCGGGAGGACGGGAGCGGTACGCGGGCCGCATACGCAGGGCGAGTGCTTGGCAGCTGCTGCAATCGAAGCATCGGCGAGTCGCTTGTAGTTGCAGTGCTGCCGGTGGGGTACGAACGGTCAAACTCTTAATTGGGATTTTAGATTATGAAGTACTGGATCGGTTTAGAATTGTTTTAGTACTAATTATATACTGAGTTGTTTTAAGCGCTACAACGAAACATTATGCTGTTGTCCAATGATTTTTATTGTGATAAATAATTGCGGAATTTTTACGAGAACACTCACACTTTTAGTGCTAACGTACTAACGTTTCATAAATGGTTTACGATATTTCGAAAAATATATATTTTAGTAAATATTTACTTTTTTATTGTAATGTTAGGAGGTAGTATCAAAATAGGGAAACGTAAAAACAAATAATCCTAATTCTGTTAAAATAATACGTTTATACTGCTTTTGATATGGCGGATGAAAAAATCTACACATAATCTGCTTCACAATGTAAAGTCACATGAAATGTTTGTATAAAGTATGAAATCATTTGATTGTGAATTGTTGTAGACAATTTACCTAACGCCAATTCATCAATATAAACTGAAACTTTCATTATTAAAGCCCAGGAACTACTATGTTCAATAAAGTTACATTTATATTGATCATTTTCAAGTAGTCATATAGAACTCCATGAATAATGTATATCAATGTCATTACTTAGAATTGAGTTCACATAATTACAAAAACAATAACGTACGCATATTTCCTTTCATGATTTAACACACCTTAATTTCAGAGAAAAGCGTAGAAAGAAGTGGCCAAGCATTACACTAGCTCTCGTTCCACTCGCCAATACCGCCTGCTGGCTGACGTCTAACTCGCGCGCGCCAGACAGCAGGTGCCCTGCGCGCTGCGCGGCCGGACGGGCGGGCGACGCGCTCCGCATACGAGGCGCTCCGCGGGGCGCGGCCAGGCGGTCGCCAGCGCCGCAGCGCGCCGCGCGCAGAGAGCGACCGACGGTTGATTTCAGGCGCGCCAACCATTAGTCCTATTAGTGTAGTATGTAGTAATATTCCGGAAGGAGAGTTCCTCCTCCTCCTCCTCCTCCCCGAGAACGGTGAGAATTGGACTGCATGTCGGCGGGTTTTTTCTCTACATCCAGCGGGACACCGCCCCAGCGGGGACAAGCTCTAAGGTCCAGGCTGGTCGCCCGACATATGTGGCAGTGTTTGTGTGTGTGTGTGTGTGTGTGTGAATGTATGTAAGGGGAGGGAAGGGACAAAGTTGAGGAAGGAAATATTCCTGTTTATAAAGTTAGTGGCCCGTTTTTAGGGTACTGGTCCCACATTCGTCGGGCATTGATTGCTGAAACTACGAAGAATTGCCGAACAGAGCAGCGAGCCGGTTCAGTTCTTCTGACAGGGACTGAATTGCACCTAGCAATGTAACCCTTGTCGAAAATCCCCCACCGTCGGGGTTCAGACCCTAGGACCTCCCGATCCACGCTGCTGTAAACAAATCGATGTTGCGGAAGGAAAAAACCTGCAGTGCAAACGATGCCACAAACGAAACGATGCTGCAGAGGAAACGTGCTGCAGAGGAATCAATGATGGAAAGGAAACGGTGATTGCAAAACAAATTATGCTACTAAGGGAACAATGCTACAGAGGAAACAATCCTGCAGAGCAAAGGGTGCTGCAGAGGACACGATGTTACAGAAGAATCGATGCGGGAGTGGAAATGATGTACAAAGGAATCGACGCTTCACAGCAAACGATGCTGCAGAGGAAACGATGCTGCAGAGGAAACGATGCTGAAGACGAAGTGATGCTGCAGGGTACACGATGCTCCACAGGAAACAACTGTACCGCTAAGCTGCCACAGCAGCGCGCGCAAACGCGAGCGCGCCCGGAGCAGGCACCACGTGTGCCCCGCACGGAGACCCCCCAGTCGCGCCGCGCCGCCCCCCGTCGCGACCTGTAATTCCCCGGAGACGCATTACGTTCGCCACGCCGCGGCTCGCGCATTTGAAGCAGGCGCCGCGCCGCCGACGCTCGCGCCGCACAGTGCGGAATTTTCTGCGTCTCGACGAGCGAAACATCCACTATGTCTGGCTGACGAGAGCGACTTGCTCTCCGAATCGGATTTGTGAATAAAATATGCGCACGTTGCAGATTTTGCGATTTATTCTGGCGTTTTTTAGAGTGCAAAGATTTTAATAGACGTATTGGGTATATTTTGTTTATTGATTAATCAATGTTTCCAGGAGCATCAACTATTGTCTTTAGTCCCGTTATTGTAGTGCATGCTTTTTATCGCAGGAGGTGGCAGTGAACTTCCCCGTCTGGATGGCAAGATCCGGCACCGTCCTACATACCCGCTTGCTAGGTTTTCCCCGACTAGGTATCTCCCACCAGCCTGGCACCGCCCCAGCCGGAACAACCTCTAAGCTCTAAGCTCCCGAAAGGCCTCCCGTCATACTATGGTAGTGTAGTACACATAAGTATAACCGTGTGTAAGTAAGGCGTGAGGAGGACAAGCAAAAGGAAGAAAAGATCGCGCACAGTCCATGGATCGTTTGTTGAGGTACTAAAGCAATATTCGCCTGGTGTTAATCGGAGAAACCACGGAAAATAACCGATCAGAGCAACCTGCCTCCAGAATTCTCCTCCAGTTAGCGACTGAATTTGACCTATGTGTTCTGTTTAAGATATTTATTAGTTCATTAATGCATTTCACAAAGCATCGAGAGTGAGCTCATTATTAATGCAAATGGAGATAAATGCTTATTTGGGGACCAGTTGATTTTGAACTAGGAAAATAATGTATTTATTAAAAGAAATATTTCAAAAAATTATTTCTAACAGTGCTGGAATGCGCGAATTGGTTATTGAAGACAGATTAATTAGTACCTGTGAGACTAACGCGTTGTTTTGGTAATGTCGATGAACGTACGGAGTGATCCGAAATTGAATCCAGGTACCAAAAGAAATTCAAGCGAGCTCTCAAACCGACATAAACCATAATTAGGCTTTATTATTAAGCTCAGTATCTTTGGGCATCTCAGTCTTCTCGAACATACCAGAGAGGATAGATTTTGATAGGTAAGTAATAAGTAATGATGATTTTATTTGGATAATGATTGAGTAACAATGGAACTGAGAGACAAAGGAAATGAGAAACCTCGCGAAACCCTGCCAGGAACACGCTTCGTCTACCACAATTTCCACAGGGATCAATTGAGATTTGGGTATCCAGGTGGAAAGAGAGCAGTGTGACCCAGGACTTGATTTTTGGCGGAAGGCGCCGGAGGGGTGTTCCGATAACCCTGAACATACAGTACTAAAGATAAACAAAAAGCAATGAAGAAACACTTGGCGACTTCGATTTTTAGTTCATCCCACTTTTGCATTAGGCATTTTTGAGTCGACTCTCCGACTTTGTCAGCTAGTTTACAGTGCCCCCCGTGCCTGGGCATAGTTTAATTCCCAGAATTAGGGGGTAAGAGAGACATGTGGAGAACATAACGAATTCTACAATGGTTAATTCCAACAGGAAGGACAAAAGGATGAAAGTTGCTGAAGGCAACGAAGTTTATTCACTCCAACCAAATCACGTAAACTACAATTCCTAATTTAATATTAACACAACTTTTCACTTAATTAATTAGTGGCGCGTTCCGGGGCCTAAACTTTTGCAAATGGTCAGACCACCACGGGTCGCCTAACCCGGTGGCAAGGTGACGCGAGCAAACTCAAAAACAAGAATCAGCCTTTCTTCCGCTAACATCAACCGTACTTCCCACTGTACTCCAGCGCCGCCGCGGCTGAAGTGACACCGCACGGAGCTAGCGCCCTGGGGCTGCGGCGGCGGCGCTGCGAACATCGAGGCGCGGGAGGGTGTCAGAGGGCGGACGCCGCGCGGCGCGGCGCAAATGACCAATGAATGCCCCGCAGGCGGCGGCGCTCACTGACAGCACAACGCGCGGAAACAACTCACACGCGGAGCCACTCGCGCGATGTGTGACACGCCCCCGCGCCTCTATCTTCACGTCACGAGCGGGAGAGATCGCATGTGGTGCGAGGGCAACGGGAAAAGCCACCTGGATAAAAAAGAGAGAGAGGGAAAAAATATGGTGGTTGTAAGAGGGAACGAAATAGAAATAAAAAATCATTAATGTGTATAAAACAATACACAAAACTTTCAGTTCTGGCTCTGTAATAAACTTTTCTTAATACCTGGACATTCAAAGTTGTGCCAATCAAATTAGAGAAAGTTCCTCGGTGTTGGTTACGTTATGAAATTTATTAAATAAAGGTAATCTTAAAGTGGAAATGTTTATACACAAAACAAAACCAACAGCATACAACATTTAAATTTATTCATTAAGCAAACAAATGTTTGCGTTCTCGTCTGAAAATAGCTAGAAATACGTTACGTTAACATGTTACGATACACAACAATTACGTTGAGTAACTTAAATGACATTATGAAAGAACTGAATTTATTTTTAATGAAAATATAAGCATGAAACTGCACATAAAATTAATTTTTGGTAGTTTTCGTAAAGCGCCTATTACTTATGAAAGATAATGACAAAACTATTGAAGGAAAGAGCCTGAGGATGCGGAAGATGATGGCTAATGGCAGGAGATCACGTTTCGTAAAGGGAGTTAACGGTGTTCGGGTCCACCAGTTTATTGTTCTTCCTGTTGGCCTCTGTACACACGTTAGCGATTTTGTAAGAACCCTTCGAGAGGAGTACATGGAAGTAAAGATCTTAATTAGTTCGAATGATGACTATTATTATACAACGTACCATAAAAAACTCAAAATAAACCTCCAACACTTTAACAACAGAACAGTAGCAAATAACTTTACATCTTCCGAGTGAAGGCCATAAACTGATGAATCACTACGTACATGATAATAACGTTTGTCTAATGTTGGAACGCTTTGCAACAGCACCCACAAAACCTCTCGCTCGTTCGTTCGCTCGCCGTTACATCGCTGCTGAAATTCCCATGGAAAACCATTCATAAATAAAGATTGTAAACACTTCAAAGAGGCAAGACGCATTAATCTGCCAGCATCGGACAACACAATTTTTTGTGCAAATGTAAATTATGGAGCGGGCTGCGGGAGGGCGGGCGGCGCTGGGCGTGGGGGGCGGCGGGCGCGGGCGCGGGCGCGGGCGCGGGCGCGGGCGAGGGCGCGGGCGGGCGAGAGAGCATGAGAGCACGAGATTATAACAGGCTGCGGAGAGGCGCGGTGGATGCGGGCGCGGGCGAGCCGCGCTCCGCGATTCATCACAGTGGGGCCCCGATTCGCCTCGCCGGCCGCGACCCGCCGCCCCGGCACACACACAGGCCGGAGCCAGCGGGCGGGGGAGGAGATGGAGGGACGGCTAAGCGCATTGGGCGTATCGATAAAAGTCCACGAGTGTTCGGCCGGCGAGCGTACAGGGACGTGAGCCAGGAGGCGGATAACATGTTGGGTGGGCGGATAAACGTATTTATATAGCTTAAGAGTACGTGGCGAATGAGTACTTAGTGGCCGGAGGTGGGGGAGTTGGTTGCACGGCTATGAGTATTAAGCGTGTTGATAATGTGTAAATCAATGTTATTGCGGAAGTGTACGCGTACTAGATTTTTTATTTTCTTATGCATACTTATTTGCCTTTAATTTATAATTTTTTTTAATACCATTTTTTCAATATAAAATTTGGAAAAATATGTGTCCTTCGAAAATCGTGTCTTAAAAACTGTAGGGAGAAAGAAAAAATATCTTAAAATATTGCATTAGAATTAGAAAAAATAAGGAAATATATTTTTAATAATAACTGTGATGTATTCTATGCCGAAACTGAATCGAGGAAAAGTACGAAATAGATGATATTTAAGTACGCAAGTGCGTGAATTATGGTGAGATTAGAAGGAAAGCAGATGGATGATTGAGAAACTAAAATCACAAACGACCGAACCCGTGAAAGAGTGAGCTGGAGGATGGGTGGTCTGGAATGCTAAAGTGATGAACATCTGATCAAAAGATTTGAAGAAGTTTCGATGTTATGGTGCAGATACAGATCACTTTCAAGGTGCAGAAACTTTCATATTGAAATGAAGTGCATTATATACACATCATATCCAGGTACCAACATACTCCAGGTGTTTCCATAGAAGTTCGAGCAAAATAAAACGTAACTTGTTTTTGCGAAGTTAAACTTTCAGTTTGCAATTCGTATTTCTCACGACAGAGTATGTCGTACGTGATTGGACCGTTGATATGACCGTTATGTTGAATTCCGAAATCCGGAAGAACAAAAATAGTATATTTTCAAGTGAAACTCCTTTCTGTCTCCAGCTTTCACAACTTACTATGTCAAAATTTCTCGTATTAATCTGATAACATTTTGGCATGGAGTTATTGATTTTGATTCTTAGATTTCACAAACATCGTTCATAATCTGTCGTGGTTAAAAGGTATGTTACATTTCTAGAATCGCTGAATAAAACGTGTCTTCTATTTAATTTTGCAAGATGCGAGTGAGTCGACACAGCGATTCATCATGGCGGACCCACGATTCGCCTTGCTCACCAGGGGCTAGTGCCGTCGACGCCCTGTTAGCTGGGCGGGTCTCCTACGCCTACTACGGATACATCTGGGCTCGGTAACTGCTTTTCTTAATGTTGCTGCTCTTTCGGTTTGAAGGTAGGTAGAGAGGTAAGAAAACGAGACTTGCTTTTAAACACAAAACTTGCTTTTCTACAACGAACCTCTTAAAATTTAATTGAGAAAATGAAATACTTACACGATAAAGAAAATCTTGATATTTTGATAAATACTGGGTGCAAAAATTATTACAATAGTTCACAAAAACAATTAGCTCGACAATGAACGGAACCTTCTTGACAAAGATGATAGCTCAGGGTGCAACAGTGTTCGTCGCATGGTGGGTCGTTGAAATCTCTACAAAACGCACTGTTGCTCTTTGACACACCGCCAATAGCGATTCTTCTGCTCATCGACCAAAAAGACTAAAATAATATTCTTGTTTGTTTTCGTTTTTCAAATCAGAGGTAACTACTTACGGTTAAATATATTTTCAAATAGGTAGCTTTATGGTCGTTGCTTCCACTGTCATTGCTTCCACTTGAATCTTTGAGAATAATATGATAAGAAAGATTAAAGAAAGAAGTTCGAGATGCAAAGAAACCTCTTTTGAGTGCAATAAGACTCTTAGAAGGGATAAAGCTTAGTTACTTAAAGATGATTCACTTTTATAAATATAAAATGAATAGTATTTCGCTTCTACCAAATATAAAATTCAACAATTTTTCATATTTATTAATAGAGTACACTATGTATTGAGCTCGTTGACATCAACGATAACATACGAAAATTCATTACTGTTTGGATGTCAAAAATGCACTGTATCATCTTCAATCTCAAAATAGAAGTTTCATGTGCATTTTAAATGAACACATGCACACAGCATGGGATAGTTATCCCTCAGACCGAGAGCAGTGACAGCGCCGGCAGCGGCGACACCACTCTCTGGCGCCGCGAAAGGCGCCAGCCGCCGCCTCCGCCACGCCGCCCCCGCCCCCGCCCCCGCGCACGCCGCGACTGCGCCACTCGCCGTGGACCCATAACCTCACCGCACGCTCCCCCCACCGCGCCCGCCCCCGCCCGGCGCTGCAGGCAGACAGGGGCATGCGCGCTCTTGGTTGCCGGGTCGTGCGCACAGATACCTATCTACATAAAACGCTAAGGCATATCTGTGTCTGTCCAAGGAAACAATGACACATGGCCTACCGTATCTTAGGAACTCATTCCCCGCCGGCCTCTATATTTCAAGCGCCGGGGACGTCGGCCCGCGCGGAATGGCGCGGAGAAAAGGAGGAAGAAGAAACTATTTCCGGGAGGAGTCTCGGATTACGCGCCTAGTCATCTATGGAGAATGTGGGAATAGCTCTCTTGTCTTGTTACGTCAAAATAAAAGACCGCAACAGATTGAAGGGCGAGATACAACGTAGGCTATGTGTGAGTACTGATTACCTACATGTGGAGGCTTGCCGCATCGCCTTGTCTGGTGCTACCCACATATTGATTGCACGATATATGCGTCAAGTCACGTCGTAATGCAGAGGAAAAATGTTGCGAACACAACATTTCACTTTTGAATTACTGCTTGTGGTTCGTACTCATTTAAAAGTGAACGGAGTTAATAATACTGAAATGGAAATAAAAAAAAGTAATTAAATGATTGAAAAAATGAGTACATAAAATTTCAAATTGATTTATGAGCATTGAGTTAAAGATATATCGCAGAATTACACGATATGCATGAACAGTTGAGGACGCATATTTCCTTTTAAACCTGACTTGCCCATTGCACCTTCCTTCAGATCTAATATCCTCATCAGAAAACGGCACGTGGCACATGTGCTAAGTTAAATGTATGCTGATCCTTGCTACAAAATAAGCAAGATCAAAATGAACAGATGAACCAACACAATAAATTCAAAGATTAATTGTCAAGATTTTTTGGTAAACACAGCGTGAAATTACATTACTAATAAAAAAATCTTCCTTCGGACTGGTTGATAAAACACAAAAGAAAAGTTGGAATGAAAGGGGAAGATGGTAATTCGCGTCAGGAAGAAAAACAAAATAGGCACTTGAGTAACTCTTTGTGTACAAAAGTAAGCTTCAAACACCCCTTTCGAACCCACGCGAAAGCAGTAATCAAACGAACATATGGTAGGAAACAATCGCTTTTTGCGGCCTCACATATTTGGAGTGAGATAATCAGACCCGCTTTCCAAGGCGCCAGGAGCACTCTCATCAGGTCGGAGTGGGCCTGCAGGCGACATGGACCGGCGCTGGGCGTACAACAGGTAGCGGGAATCGGATATCAGGGAGGCACTGGGAACGGAGCGTAGAGAGTTTAAGGCATTATGCCTCAGGGATCGACCCATAAGGCAGATAATCATTTTTTCTTTCTCGCCTTTCAAAATACTTCGTAACAAGATAGAGTTATTTAATCGTGCGCCGGGAAACCGGCAAATTTTCGGCAGAAAAACTCTTATTTTGTTTACTTTTGGTATCTGATTATAGATATGTAGATTAGTTATATAGTAATTTTTCATGTTTATTAATTACTTACTAATTTAAATTAAATTTATTATATTACAATGGGAGAGGATTCCCATATGTATCCTGGAAACAGTTTCAATTCCAACGAATTTTATTAGGAATGAATGTGGAATTTATTTCGTAAAGAAGCACAGAATAGAGATCAAGGATCGCAGAGGGCATGGTAGCAGGCAACGGGTGGCGCTCTTAAGGCTTGTTGGCTTCTACGACCACTCAGAAAACAATGTCACGAGAGAGATAAGCGAGAGAACACTACCTAATGGAACATATTAATAAGTGCCAATCACCGATACCCGATGCCAGTTTAGCAACGGCAATGACGTATGGAGGAGTGCGGAGGACACATTCTCCTGTTGTGTAAGTCGCGCGTGTATATCGCGAACAGCATTCTCGAAAGAACCACCGCTGGGGGAGGACAATGGTCAGAGCAACTGATAAATAAAGGGGTCAAGGCGAATTGAGAGAGCAGTAGATGACGGCGGGTTGAGGTGACGAGATTCCAGAAGGCAGCTGGAGCCGACCGACACCAATTTGCTTTTAAAATGCAATATTAGCGATGATGTCAGGGAAATTTATTCATCGAATCTTGGCGTAAATTCCCTACATTTAGAAAGATGAGTAATTTATATTTATGGTAAATTCTCGAAAATAGGAGTAAACAAACGCCGAAAGACAAACACGTCACAGAAACTATTTTGAATTGTAAAGCAACCGCAGGACGCATTACAAGGCCCGACGGCCGTTAAGGAACGTTTACAGGAAACTCCTAACCAATCGGACTGTAAAAGCCTTCAGACTGCTTTACGAGGCATACGAACATCGCTTGGCCTCACATACAAACGGAGCAGAGTAATCTCCAGGTAGGTCGTATACGCCCCGCATGTATGCGCTATGTAATCACTCGAGCCTAAGATTGGGCGTTCACCTCGGTCAGTTTTTTTCAATCTTATTTCGCCGATGTTTCTCCTCCTCCTCCGTCTCCTCCTCTTTCACGCTATTGCCCCGTTCCATTTGGCGGGCGGGGTCGATAAATTCGGCTAGTCACCGTTCCGCGCAACGGCCGGGGCCGACGGAGCCCTCGCAAGCGGGGCGGCTCGGCAAGAAACAAACACCGGCGGAAGGCGCGTCCGCGGCGGCGGTGTTTACTCAAGGGTCCGCACCGCTGCAACAACCGCAGCAGAAACAACAACAACAACACTGGCAGGAGGCGAGGGTTCGCGGCTCCCGCTTATTACCGCGGACAGAACACGGGACTCGCATTCAATTGTACACACAGCGGCGGCGGTGGTGGCAGTAGCGACGGCGGCGGCGGAGACGACGGAGGCGGAGGCTGCGGCGGTAGCGTCGCCGACGAAACATACTTAACTGCTAATGGATTCCTACGACCAACACGAAGGCAATCTTTCGCTAGGATCTGCGGGCGCGCACACACGTGCGCGTAGAATAGAGTGAGGAGGGTCAGCGGCGGTGACCTCCGCGCGTATTAGGGGTTCTGCTGCCGCTTCGCATGGTGAAACTCCGGGAGGCCTAGCATTTCTGGTCGCCGCCTAGTGGACTGACTTGAGACGGAAGTGGACGTTGTTGGACGGGAATAACACTGTAAGAGGGGAGAATGGCGAAAAAGGGTTCGTAAGATTTTGTTGAAAATATTTGAATACGTAGAGCGTACGAATGAAAACATCTCTCTACAACGTTCTGATGAAAGAAATGTAGTGGATGAAAGCATATTTATGTAAATACAACATCCATAAAATAATTCACTGACTGAATAGCAAATTACTACCGCTGAGATTTTGTTATTTTATACGTAGGTATTACTCCAAGTAAATGGATTCGATGATGCCACTCTTACTGAACGACGTCATCTACACCACGTGTTAACCACATGTCATTAGTATCACTTCACTCTCAGAATAAATGAAACGTATTACATCTAATATTGTATTGTGATGATTGATGAGCGAGGGATAAAACACAAGATATAAAACATTTTGATACTATGTATCTGCAGTCTGTAATATGGAATTTGGTTCCTGTCACGAATTTTAAGAAAGAGTTTATTATATGTGATGTGAGTATCGTTTGCAGAAAATATGGAGCAATGTAGTCGACGCTAACGAAGGGTATTGTGAAACGCCAACGCGTTGATATAACAAGGAATGACGTTTCATCAACGAGCAACGAAAATAGAAAAATAAAATTGCCGTTAAACGGTGATTTCGCTCTGAGAATAACTCGTCGCATTAAATTTATTAATAACATTGCCAAGTTATTTGTACTACATCTGAATAATCATACACACAATAAAATTATTATTTTATGGGTCATGAATGTCCTGAGATTGTATCGAAGTTCTCCTACATTCCCGGACGTTCATATACAAAACCCAGTGTTTGTGAATGCGGACTCTGATTGCAAAGTAATAAGTAAATTTATTACCAGAGTGCCACCGATTCATTACGCGCTGTAATAAACCATCTGAAACAATCGCCGGGCTCCTCGCCAAGGCGGAAGCGGAGGTGGGGAGGGCGGCGGCGGCAGCGAGGGGCTGCAGTTTCGCGGCTGGTGACCAACGCCTTCGCACGCGTCGTCCGCCCACCGCCACCGCCACCGCCGCCGCCGCCGCCGCCGCCGCCGCCGCCGCCACTGCCTCCGCCATCGCCACCGCCATTCACTACAGTTTGATTGGTGGACCCGCCGGTTTCCCACCTGCCTACCCTTAGTTAAAGTTTTGCCAAGAGCTTGGGAATGGTGCGTAAATCTACCCTGTGTGATTCGAGATATTCTTTTCTATACCTTTTTCCCTATTGAAATATAATAGATTGGATATATTTTGCACGTTCTGATATTATTGCAATGTAACACGCAGTTGCTTGTATATTGATGGATGTTGCACAAATTTTATAACATATAAACATAATATTACAGTACAATGTTTAAACAAATATTAACATTTGTCTTTTCCATCGCTTGCATTTCATTAATATTAGGTTTCAAAGTTGATAAGAATGTTATCAGGATATGCCATCTTACAATCGTCCCAGTCATCTCCCATAGCCTTGCGCTGACCCGTCTAACCGCCACCGCACATTCGGCCCAGCCCCGCCCCCGCCCCGCTGGCACCGCCCCCGCCCAACTGTGTCGCGCGGCCGGTGAAAGGCGCAGGCGCGGTACGGCGCGGGGCGAGCGGCGGAGACAATTACGGCGCGGGGCGGGGCGCCAGGGGCGGGACGCGACTCGCCCGACGCCGCCCTCTCGCCCGCGGGCGAAAGGATCTCGGGCGGTGGCGGATCACGACCCGGGGGCAGCTGTGGGGGCGGCCGCGGCGGAGCAGCGCGGCGCGGCGAGCGGGTGATGAAGGCGGAGGCGCCATGATGATGCGCGATGAGAGCGGGGGCGTGAGTATTCATTGATTTGATGGTGTCAACTACTGAGGTCATTAGTCCCGTAAGTGCAGTGCCGCCCAGAACGGTGATGTTGGGGAGTAGCTGGGGCAACTTGTCCCAATCCCCTTTATTGGACCGCCAATATATTTCATTCAACACAAATAGAAAATGATTTTGTTTCTAACTCAAATTAACAGCTGTAAGTTATTTTTATTGCAAGGAGGAATGAATCGTGTTTGTGTATGGGCTGGCGAAACTTTTGTTTGAAATTAAAGGCTTCCGTGGATCTAATGCCCCAGCCCGTTGTTTTCTCTGGTCTCCCCTAGGTACGTGTAGTGTATATTATATCGCAGGTAGGTGCAAAGTTCCTCCCCCGCTGGAACGTAAGATCCTGCGCCGACCTGCAGATCACCTTGCGGAATTTTTCCTTCCTCTAGGGATCTCCGCCAGCGGGGCAACACAATGACCGGACAGCCTGCAAGCTTCCGACTGGTCGTTCCACTTATGTGGTAACGTATGTAAAAAGAAAATTGTTCTTGATTGTCAGTGTATGTTTCCCAGTAATAAAACGTATCCAATTTTTATTAATGACAATCCTTTATTGTTATATCTATGTACAGAACACAACGTTTTGTAACTTGTTTAAGTTACATCAAAATTCTAGAGTCCACCGGTGAGGTTGTCTGAGTTCACTGTGTGTCCTCGAGTGATTTTCTTTTAAGAATGGGACAACAGTTCCCTTTATTAAGGAGCCGCACAGTGTGTAATTTTGGCCAACTAGCTGGAAAAAATTCAATTTTCGACTGAATTGAAATAGCAAAATTGTTATATTTCTGTGTAGTAGTATGTCTGAACTATGTGGAAACGTTGTTAGTTTTCTCTTGAAGGTCACAAGGACCCCATGGTGCATGTCCAAAGACGTCCATCGCCGCTCCGCCAGCACTCAGCTCCGAATGGCCCTTTTCAGTCCGTAAAGTTCTCTTGGTAGGAATACACTACTCGTCTCATTCTGTGATTTGTGGGTTTACTATTAGTAATCTACATGCTTTTACAATTATTTTTATGTGGATAAAATTTAAGTATTTATTTTTGATGTGCCTAAAAACGTTAATGAAAAAGGTGAGCGATTTATATTGAATGTATTACACATTCTCTAAATTCAATTAGAGTTTTAGTGTATTATACACCATTATACACCTTCCGGGCCATATACATTTTAAAACTAGTACTTTTGGGTTCTTAATCGTGAAAAGACTAGCTGCTTATACCTGCTTATCTGAATTATATATACATTTTTACAGAAAGGGTCTTCAAGTTACCCGCAGGTTGTTATTTGATATATGAGTAACAAATTCAATTGATAAGAGGTCTGAAGCTGTATTAAATGTTTTCTTACGTGAATTAGGAATTATAGAACCTCACAAAGCATTTTGGACAAAATTAAGCCTTACGTTAGATGTATTTGTCAAAAAGTTGAAACCGGATTGCAAAACTCCGTAAGAAGTAAAGAGTCGTTCTTGAAATATAATTCGTCCTGGGTACAAGAAACTCTTACCCTTCCTGACAAAATGTTAAAGACAGTCCCAGGTCCATCACAAATAAATGTAAAAATTAATAGAGCTAAGCTAGAGACCTAATGAGTCTTTCAGGTACTGTGGGATTAAAGCTAAAACCATACAATTGAAACCTTTTGTAGACACTACTAGCTCAGAAAAGTTATCCATAGCTAATGAAATCAAACTAAGGAAGTATGACGAAAAGATATGTGACAGCTATAGATAAGGAGCTCTGTGAAGCCTCTTCCAATAGGAGAACTACAATTAACAAAGCTCGAAGATCCATTCTTCGAATGCCTGCATCATTGTCACTTGCTTTGATTATGGATATCAATATTTCAACCCGCCAGTATTTACACATACGCCAACAAAAAAATGATTCTGAGTGCATTTTGCACATTTCTTATCGTTCATAAATACGAACATGGCAAGTCAGAGTAGAAGAAAATAAAGCAAAAGTGGCAAAAAATAACTAGAAAACCGTCAAGAGCAAACGCAAATATGAATTTGCTCCACCGGCTGCTTATTAGCTCAGATCCATTCAAGTCGAGCATAAGCGCCAAAACTATAACTGCACCCAAAAAAGTGAAACATGAACTTTTCGTGTTATTAGAATAAAGGAATAAGGCAAAAAAGAGACGGCATATTTAGAAGAATCTCCATCAGAGGAATACGCGGGTAGAGTTTCAAAGTAATTTGTAAATATTTGTTGTACATTCCTCTCAGTTAATTTTTGTTTTAATTTTTCATTTTCGGCATTTTATTTTTGTATACTTTTATTTCATTTTTCTTGCCTAGTATGATTTGTAAAATTCAAATATTATGTCCAATAGAGTTAAACAAATACAGCGTTTGAAAAACGTATACTGTCATGAGAGCTAATTAAAGTATTCAAATTTCCTAAATATTTTACAAAATATTTTGTAAAAATTTAAGTTTTGCGAGCAAATTTATTTATTTGGACATTATTTACACAACAGATCTCCAAAAACCACGAGAAATTCATTTCAAAGAGAGTTATTAATTTTTTCCTCCTAGATCGTCAAAATTACACACTGTGAGCCGCCTGAACATGTAACTAAAACAAGTTACGAAACGTTGTGTTCTGTATATAGATATAACAATAAAGGATTGTCATTAATAAATATTGGATACGTTTTATTATTGGGTATGTAAAAAGAGTACTTTCATATCCAGTATTCGCCTGACGAAGAAATTAATGGAAAATACCGAGAGCTCCTAGCAGCTAGACGACTTCTCCACGTTGTGGTTGCTTTCGTTGCAGCTATGCAACTAGTGACGAAAATCTGCCATTGTCAGAACTCGATACCTAGAACCTCCCAGTCACCGATGCTGCAATAGCAACGGTGTTCCCGCTGAGCTATCACAGTCTCGCGAAAGAATCGCGGGCGATGTCGGATCACGACCCGGGGGCACCTGTGGAGGCGGATAGTTGATGAGGTGCGGTGCTGACGCGACGGGGGCGGAGGTGCAGTAGTAGCGGCGACAAAAAGGTGGCGCAACGGCGGTTTGGCACCGCCACTGGATGACAGATGGCGGGGACGTTGGGGCGGCAACGGACACCATTGTTGAGAAATTGACGATGATACGGTAATATGAAGTACGTGACAGGAGAGACAGGGAGTATTATTTACTTGAAATTTTAGATAGAGAAAGTTTCCGGGAAGCCTGTAGTTATGAAATTGGAGCTCATCAATCACATTACCCAACTTTAGAATTTATGGCAGAAAAATGAAGAAAATAATATTATTTATTTTATTAAAATATGATAAATGTAGTGTTTTTCAATGATGTAATCGTAATCAACTTATAACAGCCCATTTTTATTAGAAACAAATCCAGAGGATGCAATGTTTTCAAAATTTGAATGTAAGGCATTAATGCAGAATAAACTGAATGCAATATACAGTAATACATTTTTTTCTAATGTCGGTAAGTTGTTTAGGGTATTGAATGAAATGATTGATATATTATTCAAGAATTACATGTACAATTTACGGGATGTGTATGATGCTCGGTATAAAATTATATAATGCATTTAAAATGAAATTTTAGGATATTGTAATCAATGGTGAAAAAAGTGTAGTCATCTTTGTGAACTTACAAGTTTATTCAGAACGATTTATGCAGGAATTATTATTTTCTAATGTGTCTATTGCAATTTCACTATTTGTGTTAATCATGGCCTTTTTTGTACTTATGTTAATATCAATATGTGTTTATTTTATGACTTTTTGTATTTAACTTGTTTCTTATTATATTATTTGTAGACATAATGACAGCAAAGCCTTCAAAAGCGGACTCTCTGAATAAATCTAGCAAGTTGACGAAAATGACTACAGTTATTTCACCATTTAATTACGTCAACAACACCTCTTCAGCATTCCCACTGTTCTAATGAAGAAAATGGTGCAGTTTAAACACTTTACTCAAACTTTTACCAAAGCAATGGACTTGTGACTGGACTAAATGAGCAGAATAAGAGTATTTCTAGGCTTCTTGCCTTTCAAGTTAGCGTTCCTACGTGTTACCTAGAAGTGTGATTCGCCTAGAACTTTTCCCGCGCCTTTCGCAAAAGCTAGCGCACCCCGGGCGCGACTGGCGCGGGGCAGAGAGAGGCGAGGCAGGGAGAGGCGGGGCAGAGGGACGGAGTAAGGTGGGACGGGGAAAGGAGGGGGCAGGGAGGGGGGAGTAAAGAGGTACGGGGCAAGGAAGGGCGGGGCAGGGAGGCGATGTGCAGGGAGGGGAGGGTCGGAAGGGGCGGGGCCGGGCGGGCGTCGGCGCTGCAAGGGAACGCCTGGCGAACCGTCGGGCCGCTCCGCTCCGCTCCGCGCCGGGTCGTCCGAGGTCGTCCTCCAGTGACCCGGCGGCGCCCGCGGCGAGTCCCGGCGCGCTGGGTCAGCCGGCCGCGTCGTGGCCAGGAGATCCGGGCATCGCGGGCGCGGGTCGGCCGGGTTGGGCGGTCAGGTGAATGCTCCGCCGGAGCCAGCGCGGCCCCGCCCGTTTATCTTGCAAGGCGTGGGTCCGCCGCGTATTATTGTCGTCCACGCGAGTTAAGTCGGACGTCGCCGGAAAGATTACAGCAATCCTTCGTCTCCGTTGGCGTGCGGTGCGCGACCCCGCTGACACAGGTTAAACATCATGTCTCAAGCTTTGGAACTGTGTGGTCCAATAATTTGATTTGATACTTTTTTGCCGCTATTTATTTTATGGCGTTTGATTTTTCCTGGCTCACGAGATGGCCATTCATTATTTTTTTCAAAAGAGTGTTCGGGAGGTACTTAGTTGCAGCTAACATCCACACGGTTAAAACGTTAGTGGAAAGCCATTCATAACCGGTTTCTTGCATCCGAGATCTTGCAACGTCGTCGGGGCGATCTCCAGACAGACCACTACGCATGTCCGAACCCGAGGAACAAGAGCCAGCGACGAATGAACGACTCTCCGAGAGGCACAAAACCGGCTCAGTATCCGCTGCGAGACTATCCAAAGAATCGGGAAGACTTGGCGAGTCGATCGACCGGTTCCCTGCCCGCCGCGCCGCGCCGCGCCGCCTCAAACGCCCTCTTCCCGAACACGAGCCACGCCGGCGCCGCCTTCCGGAGCCCCGGGGCAGGAAATGGGCCGCGCGCACATCCCAAGGTCGTTAATTATGCGGCAAAGAACGTGTCTCAGCACGCCGCTGTGCTTAATGGCGAACCCAAGGTAATCATTGCGCTGATTTAGTACAAAATTAAAGCTAATATCCGCACAAGACCTCTTCTTTTTAGCTGCGAGCTACTTCATGAATTGAATGCTTAGACTTCCTACGCAATTTTCCTCTTTTTTCCTGAACGTGATGAATTCTTTTTTTTTTTTTTTTTGTATTCTTATAATTCTCATAATGTATATGGATGTCAGCATTCCCAACTATTATCTGGCATGTCATCGGTCTTGTCATTTCCTTTTTGCATTCTGTTCTGAAAATTCTTTAGAATTATTTGTTCGTTATTGATTCTTAACTGTTAGAATAATACTGAAAGATTAATTTCAGTATGTTTCAGATGTTATGTTCTTTCTATAGTTTTTATCTTTACCCCATGCTGAATCGAATTAAATGTGTAATAGACTTAACAGTGTCTCGAAAGTCTTGTTGCTTGCCTCTGTACCTGTCTGCGTCTCCTCGCCTCCGCCCTAAAACCCATTTCCATCCGCTCCCTACCCCCTCCTGGAAGTCCACATAGGTATCGGTCTGTCCCATCCCCGACCCAGTCTTCGCTAACGCCACCGCCTCTCACACCGTCCACACTTCTGTGGTCTCTGTCTCCACCCTTATCCTTTTCCGTCACTGGCCCAGCCCCTCCTTCCAGCTCTCTTTCCGCATCGGACACCATCTCTCATACGCGCGGGTTTCCACCTCTACCCATCACCTACGCCTGAGTCTCCGAGTCCACTTCTCACATATGCCTGGGTCTCCGCCACCACCCCTCACTTACGCCTGGGTCTTCGCCTCCACCTATCACCTACGCCTGAGTCTCCGCCTTCACTCCCCACCTTCGCTCGGGTCTCCGCCTCTATCTCTCACATACTCCTGAGTCTTCAACTCTGCCCCTCGCACACGCCCGAATCTGCGCCTACACCTCTCACATACCTCTGAGTCTCCGTCCCCGTTCACACCTCCTCCCTACCCTCGTTTCCGCCTCTCCCTCCTCCTTCCACTGCCTCCTCGATTCCGACAGGCCATCGTCTGTGTCTCCGCCCCATCCTCCACCCCGCCTCCCACTGTCGTCCGCATCCGCTCCCGCCTCCTTCTGCACCGCTTCCTCCGCCGCCTTCGCCTCCAGCCCTGCTCCCGCCCCCGCCCGCGATCCCGCCCTCGCCTTCGCCTCCGCAGGGAGCGGCGCGGCGCGTGCGTCGGGCAGGCGCCGCGGACGCCTTGAGGCGCCGAGATCCGCGTCGGCTCGTCCTCGCCCAGCGCCGCTACTCGCTGCGCGCGCCCCGGAGCCCGATGGGCGACCCTGCCACCCCACCCACCACTCGCAGTCTGGAGTTCAAGTCATGGGCGTGCCCGTGGGCAGAGGCGGACGGAATAACAAAGTAAAACATAAAAGGAATAACAAAGCCACTAAGAAAATCGCCTTGGAAGTGAAATGCATAATAAGTGGATCAAACAAAATATCATATTGCAAATATTCTTATAGAATTAAAATCGTTCTCCTTCACTACAGGGAAGACAGGATGTGACTGTTTTCCACCGAAGTGGATTTTTCTGGGTGAAAATTTTACATATATCTCTATATTGTACCACTTAATGTATGTTTCGTATTTTTATTGAATTATTTATTACTCGTATTATTTATTTTATTGTAATATTAAAGTTCAGAACAACTTAGAAATATTCCATTATTTGTTTTTTTGTACAAATCACTAAAGTGGCCAAATACTCATTGTCATTCGAATTTAATTTCATTCTTAATAATTCTACGATAGTCTTTTCGTGTTGTAAATAATACAATAAGGAATTGGAATTGTGTAGAAAAATAATGTATAAAATACCACACTGGATTCGCTGTAGTTTAAGTGGACAATTTAATGTAAGAGGTAATTGAAATTTTGCATATTTAACCGAAGGGAAAGATCAATCTAACTTATTAATTTCCTTTTGAGTTTTTAGCGTTTCAGCATCTCTTTTCCAATGCAAATTGAAAGATGTTCCTAGTGTTTTATTACTCTCCAAGTGAGTAGGTGACGGGCGAGCGATGGAAGTTGCAATCTTCTTTTTCGAAATTTCACACCACAATTTCAAAACTGAAGATTAATAACTTAATAATTACAATTTTCTTTCATTGAGTGATCAGCGTTTTTTCTTCCACTCGTTGAGGTTGAGTGCAAAAATTGAGGGCCGGTCATCCTGGCGTCAGGTTCTTGGCCATCCTCCATCGAACAAGTGAACGGCGGAATGGGTCCTTTGAAAACAGGTTCACTACCTGGCTGCAATCGATCGTTCTCTCCTTCAGCGCACCACTCTTGTCACCTTGCATCGACAGAACTTCGTTCGTTGGAACTCTTGTATGAACACTTCTAGGCGCCTGGTTGCATCACTCAGAAATCACCTTTGAAACCGATTCTGTACTAAAACGAGTGAGAAATATTTATTTATTTATTGGATATAAAGTAAAGTAAAATGGATGAATTCATAACCAATGCCTCTGAAATAACGAAATTCTTATTACGATGAAGATCAAAATTAATAATAGTCCCAATACAATTTTCCATGTAGCAAGGTTCAAGTTCACTTTTGTATTGCGCACAAGTACATATTTTCCTGGTCAAATAAATAAATGCATTCCCTTACATGACGTAGATACTTTATATTCCAATACTCTACTTTAAAAGACAAGAAATTTGCTAATTATGTTTTGCTTACATTATATATTGATCCAATGGATTACAAATTCCACCATTCCCGTGAACACTTCAACACCAGTGCATTTTCCCGTCATCCAATACTTTCTTTTCTTCTTAGTTGACTTATAGGTGATGTTCTAGCTAAACGAGATGAACGTGCATTGATTTTTCTGGCACCTTTCAAGTAGAGTCATGTTTCAGAGAAGATCGTGCACGTCATCAAACCCATCCCTGATCTAGAAACTGCCAGTGTTGCAAGTTCTGTCTTAAGCAGTAGGCCAAGGCCTTTCTGAGACCACTGAGCCAAGACAAGTCACAATCGTATACTTGCAAGAGTATTACAATATATTTGCATTGAAATTGCAATGCCTACTTTTCAGTTTTAGTCTAGAGTTAGGAACTAGAGGACCTCTGAAATTTCGTGATATACATAATACATAAGACACTTCATTATTTATTGATGTTATTTTGCACAATGTTTGTACTTTTAAATTTCGAAAACGCATCAAAAATTCATTTCATTCACTTTTGTAGTTAGGGTTGACCTGGCACAATTATTTTAATGTTTTGTTTAGTAGATATTGCCGTTTCTTTCTAAATCTGTATATTCTCTCAGAATCAGAAAATAAATAAAGGAGAAATCCAATACAAAATAACATTTTCTTGAAAATTCGATACTTCGAAATTCCAGTATTTCGTATTTCTTTATATTTGTAGATCACAACCACAGCTTAAACCGAAAAACCGAAATGAATGTGAGTCCTTCAGGTACCTAATTAACTTCCGTTGTCTCTCAATGCCCCACGCCATAAAAATAAAAAAATATCCATGCCATTCTAACTGTACAATAAAGCAATACAGTCTAAGGCTTAGTGATCCACAAAATGTGTGTCACGGTACGCAAGCGGCTGCTCCCTAAGCGATTAACAGATCGAGCCGCAAGGATACGTATTCAAGCGGATTGTATTCAAGTGAGTCCACCCACTTACACGTATTTGCAAAAGACGCAGCGCCGTAACAACTTCCGAGTGGTGAGCCGGGAGACGGAGGCCGGCGGAGGCGGTGGGGGGTGGGGTGGCGCGGGGTGGGGGGGCTCAACCTCCAGACGGCGCTCCCTGCAGAGGCAGCTTTAATCGTCCTCGACCCACATAACTCGGCGAATTTACATTTCAATCGTCGCCGGCGATACCCGGCATTGTCCTTCCTTGCGCGCGCGGCGACGGCGGCGATGGCGGTGGCAGGGGGCAGGGGGCATTGGGCGGTAGCACAGGCCAGGCCGCGGACGCCGAGGTGGGGAAGGTGACTGTGGTTTGGGAGCACAACTACCATTATGTGGCCAGCAGATATTCGCCAGTGTGATGGATTCGCCAGATGATGGTGATTGGTGGTAGTTTGTGGTTGGCTGGTGACGATTGGCGTCGAAGGTTTATAAGAGTAGATGTGAATATGATAAGGAAACTGGAACAGGTAGTGTCAGTCAAAACTGAAAGGAAAGGGACGTGCAGATGAAAAATAAATAATGAAGAGTGATAGCAATTGAAAGTCATGTATTTCAAATGTTAAAAATAAAATAGGACTCATATAAGTGGGCCCTTGTAACATATGGAACAAATCAATTGATATTAATAGAAAGTTAGATAAGAGACGCAATTTGCGTTATTGAAGAGAAATCAAAGACTAAAATGGAATATTTTTGTAACATTTACATAAAAATTAATCAAAACATTACAATATTCACAAGTTTCGAAAATGTTTCCAAAGATTTGCGGGATTTGAAAAATCGAATGGCCCCTTTTCCAAACTTCACATTTAGGCACTTTGTAAGGTTTCTAATACGATTAAATAAGTACTGATTTTGGTCACGACAACTACTGAGGTTGTTATTCCCGTAAGTGTAGTCCCAGCAGGTGACGGTGTTCCGCTTGAAAGTGCGATTCGACGCAGACTTACAAGTCAGCTTGCGGTATTTACCCCTGTCCATTACGCGAAGCAAAGCACTGCCCCAGCTGGGACATTCTCTAAGTCACTTTCTGCTCCCTTGGAAGGTGCGGTAGTGTAGTATGTGTAAGTCTAAGTGTGAGTATGGTGGCAAGAGGCTAAGATAAGGAGGAAGAAAGATCGCACACTGTCTATGGCCCGTTTATTGGGTTACTGCTTCAGGAATCGTGTGGCATTGACCAAAGAAACCATGGAAAACTATCGATCACAGCAGCCGGTCGGTAGAATTCTCCTCCAGACAGTCGCTGAACTCAATTCATTTAGTATACAGCTAGTGTTAGAAATCCGTCACTATCGGAACTCAAACCCAAGGACCTCCCAATCAACGAAGCAACACTGTTAACCATGTGGCCGCTGAGCTATGGCAGCCTGTCAAGGGACTGGGGGTAGCAGTTAAGTGACGGTAGCATGTTCGTTGGTGGTGAACGCGGCGGTCTGCGGCGGCAGGCGGGCGACAAGGACAGCAGGCCTACAATCATCGGGCGAGATACGCGGGCCCGCCAAGGCGAGGCGCCTCCAGCTATGACCCGCCCTCGTCCCGCTCCTTGCCCCCACCTGCGCGTCGCCCCACCTCTGCCAAGCTCCACCATCGCCCCGCCCCTCCTCCTCTCGCTCCCCTCACATCCGCGCCCTCCCGCCCCTGCCGTCCTCGCCTGCACCACGCCCCGCCCCTCCTGCCTCCGTCATGCCCTCGCCCTCCCTGCCGTGTCCGCCTCATTCTCCTCTCTCATCACTCCTTACTCTTCTTCCTCCTCCCCCTCCTCCTCCACTTCTGCTTCTTCTTCCCTTGCAACAGTCGTTTTGCTCGACCTCTATCTGGACAGCACTGCAAACCGACCACCATGAAGCGAGTGCCAGGGCTGGGTAGTGGGCGAAACTTCCAGAGGACCCACTGCGGTGCTCGCCTTCTAGCTATTCAATTAACGTCCTGGAACGCTCGGCAAGGGTCGGCAACCACTTCTTGCGGAAAGACCGGAGGCACGCCTTCATAGACCTCTAATAAGTAACAATTTTACTTCAAATTTCACAATTTCATTCATGAAATTGGAAGTGTACTAACATTACGACCATGCAGCCTTTTCGATTATTGTCTCTGAGAACACTTCATAACTGTTATTTCAGATCTTGAAATGCCTGCGGAAGATTAGCACTTTCACACTGAACTTACTTATAGTATGACGTTATCTTAACAAGAGAATGACAGCACAAAGGCGCGAAAAGGCGTGTAATTGCGAAAGGTACAGTATTAATTTTACATATCCTATTGTCAACTTGCCAAATATTGCCTGAGGCATTGTTGGTTCGCACCTCACGAGAAAATTTGCATTCAGTTTATACCAATGCCTTTCTAAATAAAATAGGATATGTTTTTAAGATTATGAGACTTCAAATACGTCTGTCTATTTGTGTTCAGATTGTCTTCACATAGAAGGAAACATACTAACGCATATCTAAAATTTTCGATTTAAAATGTCTAGATTATTGTTTGATTCTACAGAGTTTAGTTTGTTACTAATGTTAGTAGTATTAGTGGAAGAATTTGTGGTTCGATAATATTCTGGTAGATGAAAAACTTAATATTTGAAACTTGAAAGAGCAAAACCTGCAACCAGGTGAATGCTATGACCTATCATCTAACGAACACCTGATCCCACCTGCTCCACACAAACTAAACCGCATCACCCGTGGATCGCTCTAACAGCCGTTCCGCCGATTACCCTCGTTACGTCCTAATGGAACATGAAATAATTGTGTGCAATCGAAGTACACGTATTGGTATATTGATACGTTAAAAGCGAAGCCGAGCGAGCAAGCGAGTGAGCGAGTTTCGCCCTGCTTCATTAACGTGCCGAACCGTAACTTGTGCCCGCGACTCGTTTGACACTCTAATTGAATAGTCCCGCCGTAAAGCATACGCTGCGCGCGTCCCGGTCGAAGGGAGCGCTGTGCGACGCGACCGCCGTGGCCATCTGCAATTTCAACTCACAAAGGTGTCAAAGAAACCGGCGTTGAAACCGGTTCAAATAATTAGCCCGGCTTTCATAAGTCGACGGTGCGGGCCCCGAAACGCTCGCGTAATGGAAAACCGCTATTAAAATCGTAAGGCAAACGGAGGCGACAAGTGACTGAAAGGAAAATACCCTCCCTGTCTTTCTTCATTAAGACGTAATCCCGCGCTGCCGACTTCATCTAGGCCAAATCTCGCTTTCCGCCGTCTTCTTTCCCCGGTCGGCTCGTATTTTGGCGATTAATCACCCACCGCGCGTATGCAAATCGGCTCGTAAATCACCCAGTGATTTCGGGCCGGCGGCGGCGTTGACGACGACAGTGGTCGGTCGGCCGGCTGTCACACCTCGCGCGCGCCAGACGTGAACCGGAACCGGTTCGAACCGGAACCGCGGCAGCTGTGTAGAGAGAGCGCCGGAGCGCGCGCGCGGGCTCTATCACCCACAAACCATCAAATTTATGCTTCGGCGGCGGGGGCGGGGAGGGGACAGAGAAGGACGATGGGAGCGGGGGCGGGGGCGGGGACGCGGAGATGGCAGTCTCCCGTGGCGGTTACACGGTGAAACTCGACAGCCGCGTGTCCCCGTGCGCCGTGACCCCTCGGAATGCGCCCAGAGCGCGCGCTTTATCTCGATGCGTCCTCCGACGCGAAGCACGGCGCCGCCGCCGGAGGGAATTCGATTCGAGGAATCTCGGCTGCGCGAGAGATTCCGCATCATAGACAACGGTCCGATGTTGGCCAAGGAATCGTAGTGACTGATGTTTTGCCTGTCTTTCACGAACTCGTGTCAGTGAAGATTAATAGTCATTTATGCACCAATGGTGTTTTAAGGGTTCTAATGATCGAGCGGCGACAAAGTACCCGATTGTTTTTGACCCGAGATCATTAGAACAAGTTAACACCCGTGGTACATACATAATTTTACTTTTACCTAATTTCATTGATTCAGATTTACTTATTTACTAAATAACTAACTAATAACTTGACTTGGTTTGTCTTTTCATATTTACCTCCCATAATTCCCTTTCATAATTCCCTCCCATTATTACCTCCATAAGAGAACATGTAGTATTATTCGACTGTTTTCACACTTCCCTCGTCACTATGCTTCTTTCTTTCCAAGTAAGTTATGCAGTGTATATCAAGCTCCCTATTGAAGGCTCGAGCGAGCAGCGAACGTTCGTTGCTCGGCAAATAGCGCTCAGCCCATCCACGCCACTCGGGATTCGGCAAGCAGTCGCTCGCTACTCGTCGAATACCGAATATATACTGCGAATATATATATATATATATATATATATATATATATATATATATATATATATATATATATATTACAAGCTACAACGCATTGGTAAAAAAATAAGAGTAATTTGCTTTGAGGATAGGGTCGCTTGACGGTCGAAATGGCGCGGCGGTAACATTGTCTAAAGGCGGCTCCACACATTCGGGATTCGGCGAGTAGCGAGCGACTGCTTGCCGAATCCCGAGTGGTGTGGATGGGCTGCGCGCTATTTGTCGAGCGACGAATGTTAGCTGCTAGCTTTACCCGTCACGTGTCGGTCTTTTGGATATATCCCAGGAAGCGAACATTCGCCGAGCCGCATTAGCTGCTCGGGGTTTTGCGAGCAGTAGATAGCTTCTCGGCGAACGCCGAATGTGTGAGGCCACCATAAAATGCGGCGTTCGCAGAAACTTTCGTTCTCAAATTGGTTCAATCTGTTTCTTGTAGCATGTCCCGTCCCTTTTGAGTTTATCAGAATAATACAGGTAACACGGAATTCTCGCATTATTCCTTTGAGTAATCCTCAGGGTTTCCTTTGAGTAATTTTCAAATAAAAGAAAGTATTTGTAAAGTAAATAATATTGACTGAATATTGTAAAAGTGTACATGTGACTTTAAATATCACTAAGAAATTGTGTAATTTATAAGTAATGGAGACATTTACGAGTAAATGGAAAGTTCTTGGAAGTGGATTGCTATTATTTGTGACATTATTTGAAAGTATTCATAATTAATTCCTGTTACATTAGTAAAATTGTAACGTCACGTTTTAAGAATACATTTGGAATTAAATCTTCCAAATAATGCATCAATCAACAATTTTTGTAATTATCCTTTCGAGAAGTCTTATTTGCAAAATATTTATTCTTAGAATTTAGTTTGGAGCTTTCTACTAATTTTTATTCACTATAGTGCACGAGATATTGATAAAAATAATTTTCTCGGTCACATCCTTTATCTACTGAAGTACCTACCTGATAAACCTGTTGTCTAGAATTACAAAATTGCGAGCGAAAAAGACGTGATTTCAACCTACAAAATTAAGTTAATTACATTTATGGTATTTTATTAATGTACTCTAAATACTTGTAAATACAATTATGATTTTACTCAGTTTGAGACGAAGAACGTATGGAACAAATGTGCCAGACTACATTTGCTATAGCATAGATTTTAAGAGCGTAGTGCCTTGGGCCAAGCATATTTTCGAATTTCATTGATTTTATTTACCGGTATCAAATGAGTGTTTTAATAGTCTTTGGATGGCATCTCTTTACATCTCATAAAAAATATTTTTTCGCTTTTTTGCAAAAGTGTGTACTTGAGGCCTGTTGATCCAATTTATAAATTTGAACGGGAAACATTAGACAGTAAAGTACGTATGCGCTGTAAAGAGTACAGGAACTACCACCACAGCCCACCAAACATGTATTATAATATTTAATGTTAACAACATTTAAATTCAAAGCGGTGTGTAGAAAGCTGTAAACCCTGAATTTTAAAAAGTGGTTGAAAAACGTACTTAATATTCATGCATTAATTTTCTAGAACTTGTAGAGTGCCTACTCGTAAAATCATAAAGTTGGTTGAATTTGGATCATACAAATATCTTATTAACGAAAAACTTGAAAGACGAAATATTATGAGTAAAAATAATTTGAAAGCCAAGTAGGTGCAACTGTTCTACACTTCACCAACAAAATATCAATTTAGGAATGGTATACACTGAGAATAATATTCAGAACTCTGATTTCATAATCATTTCCATCTAAAATGCCATTATTTATTGTTGTTTGTCGTCCCCGTATCCACCACGAAGAAGCCATTAGAATTTGAAAGAAGATTTAAGAACAATGCCAAGGCCAGCGAGTGCTAACCACATCTCAGGAATCTCATGCGGCTGCTACCACTTGGCTGTGTTGTTAGACAGTGTCTCTTATCGATGAGAGAATGCAACTTGCATTTTCTAAGCGTTCGTGACTAGGATGCGAAATCATTGGTGTCAAAGGCGAAGATCTGTGGCCCCTTGGGCAATTTAAACTCATCGGAAAAAACACGATTGTGTTTTGGTTAAATGTTGTTTTGACAGTTGTATCACTCAGAAAGACACATGCTTTGGATGAGTAACGCCTACCAGAATGGAAAGATTGAGAATTTAATTTCTATCTCCGCTGTCGAAGACCTCATGTCTTGGTAAGGGGGTGCGGCAACTTGTCTCCCGTATCTGTCAGATGCGCGCAGTCAGCTGGATTCCGGAACAGGACGAAAACCCTGACAAAAACTGCGCTATCCTTTCAATCTACGGCCATAAATCTGCCAACCAAGAACTTGTATTAGTGTCTAGTTACTAATTTATCGGATGCATCGAAAAACAGGTAAGTAAAATCTAAAATTCAATGTGAGGTATTGACTAACAAACGAGAAAGAAGAAGCAAAATTGTCTACTAAACGGTTCGGGTCGAAACAAGAAAAACTGTTCGGAGATAAGTCGAGATTCTCGTGAGGTTCTCCTCGGAACTCGAGTCATTTGTTAAAGATTTCGCGCCCACGGACTTCAGATACGGAGCCGCGCCGAAAACAAATGCTACGGACATCACCTCTTCCATCAACCGAGGGTGTGAGAGAAAGTGTAAACACACATCGCTCGTCTTTTTTCTCCGCTTCGAGCCTCACGCCCCGCCCTCGCCCCGAACGTCGACGGCTGGCAACCGGTCGCAGGCGCCGTGAGGACTGGCCCGGTTTTATGTCCCCGTATAACTCATAACAGTTTGTAAATCGGATGCACGGGAGGAGAGTGGGGAGGACGAGGAGGACAGGAAGAGGAGGCGGAGGAGGAAGAGGATAATCGCCGCGTGAAAGTGTGTCCGGGAGGTCATCTGCGCCAGGGAGAGGCATCCGGCTGGGACGCCCACGATATCCTCCAAAGACGCTCCGCGCGCGAGATTGAAAATAAATCCCCGCTCGGGATAATTCAGGGAGCCAAAGAGAAATTTAAGTTTAAATTTATACCTCTATTGGTATCTCAAGAATTCCCGTGTCCCGTGCAACGCGACTCCGACCAATAAGATGCCCACGTGTTTTTTTCCTCGTGCCTCGGTTTCCGTTTCATGACAAATCCGGCTCCAACGCGTAAATCAATGGCTACCCGCTACAATGGGCTTCGGAGAACACTCAAATGTTTTGTGAAGGTAGTCCGCTGTAATTACTGGAACGTCCGCTATCAGAGAAAGCAACACTAAGTCCGATAGACTTGATGATGCAAGAGAATCTTCATATTGATGCGATGGGAGGCTGAAGTGATCTGCCGTAACTGATTATAAGTTGATACCCATAAAATGTAGAGTAATGCAACCCATATTCAAGGAATAATCCATTTGATACTGTTATTTATAGGTTTTAACATTACGACTAGTTTTAACATTAAATACCCCGAATACAATTTTACCTATATTTAATATAATATTTTCAATGTGAACTCTCTTTGACACGTAAAACTTACGTATAAACCCCATACAATCTACTCGCATCGTAAGTAAATAGCCATTTCACACACTTCTAAAAATATGTTCAAATATACAAGTGAGGTGCCAGTATGGTTTCTTTAGCTTATGTATTAATGTGATTAGATTAAGTAATAAGTATTAAGTCAGCATATGTTAAGCTAACGTACTTGTAGTTTTTATTTTAATCTCTTTTTTTGCAACAAAATAATACTTTTTAGAAAAGACAAATAAAGGAAATATCTAGTTCCTAATCTCTTTAATGGTTTTAGTTTATAATGAATATTTTATAAACTATAAAGTGATTGTTCAAAAATTAAAATACAATCACGTTCATCAGTTAGATCAGTAACGGATAATAAATGTATTATTTATACATTTATCCGTTTCCGTATGTTGTAAATGCAAACGAAAAAGGAGTCCAGAAACGTAGTTGGCTCTCCCTGTTGTTTTAGGTTGCGCACGTCTATGAAAATAGGATATTTAGAGAGATGTGTACAAATAGAGACCCCTCGGTGGACGGCCCATGTGACACGCGGAGGACACTCTGTGTAAGCTGTCCTGGCTTGGCGACCGAGGCCCCCGCCCTCATCCATCTGACCGTCCTCCTAACGGCAGCAAGGACCTACCTATCAACCATAAGGCTTGGGACGGCCGGGCCTATTCAGGCCGAGGCATCGGATCGGATCGGACGCAAGACGGGGGGCGGGGGAGGACCGGCTGCAGCGGGCAGTGTCCCGCGCGCGGTTACGACACTGGTGGACCACGCCCCCCGCCAGCGGAATGAAAGTCGACCGCGAGAGCAGCGCTGTGCTCCTACGGCGACGGCGGCGGCGGCGGCGGCGTTCCGCGGTCCGCCCCATCTGACTCACGAGCGCGCGCCTGCGCTCCGCCATTGTGATCGCGGGGATCAAGGAGGCCGTGAGAAGAACGCAGCGCCGCTCGCGGAAGCGGCATCGATCCCGGGCGGCGTGACTGCGACGAGCGGGAAGAGGCGCTCCGGCCGGCGGGCAGGGCGTGAAAATAATAGTAATTGGGCGGAGCTGTGTATTCGGGAATCTCTTACCGAAACCCTACATTGGTATGTTCTCAGAAACGTCTGCTGACTCCGACTTCTTTCGGTATGATATTCTTGTCTAAAATTAGGAAATTAACGATCCGATTATTCAAAGTTTTGCGGTATTGAGATTATACCGACCACAACATTCCCTCTCAACGTAAGGAAAATCCCGTTAGAAAATGTTTATTTTTGTATAAATATGCGACAAATACTGAAGATAAAAAATTACACTTTCCGGTAATTAACTTATATAAAATATAATATCAAGAATCAAGTTCATCATATGAAAAATATTTCAAAATTCGATGAGTGATTTGACAATTAATTATACATCATATGAATGAGAAGTTTGCAATATAGGATTTCACGTATGATTAAAAAATATTAAACTGTCCAAAAACTGGGCGCTATATTAAAGCAATTATTTAGAATAAGAGAAACATAAAAAGGTTTACATATTTTATGAAAATATAGATTATAGATTTCATGCGACTTGCCTTGCCCTGTTTTTCGAATTGAAACGAAGGTGTAGGAAGAGTCGATATCCAGACTGAGAAAATGAAGATAAACATTTTTGTTATTAAATCTTGGAACTAATAATGTTGGTGAATTGCATTTCAAAATTGATGACTATAATTTTTCTTGATGAAAACTTCAAGAATGTTCATCAAAAGAAGCTCACAGAAAAAAATGTTATCTTGCCTTTACAGTAAAATCATTTATTCGAATGCTAAAGATGATGAAATTCTTGGCAAAGTACAAGCAGTTATATCCCACTATAATTCCATTGTCCTGCATGATACTATTCGTTTTTGATGGATGAAAATGTGTCAACATTTCTGATGACTGCAGCCACCAAGGCGAAAGAAATCTACGAGAACGAGAAAGCAAGAAGGCAAATGAGTTTATGAAGTCGGTGACACGGATGCTTGAAGTTCATAATTCGAAATGTTCTCATTTTGAAAACTCAGAAAAATATTGTGTCTATCATGATGCAATCTTTGTAGAATATTCCATTCCACAAGAAAACAAATTGGCTTTACTTTCCTCATCATTACTCTTTCACTTTTCAAAGTCCTTTAAAAACTATTACTGTTACGGTTTTATTGTGTTTTTAGTCTTTCCTTGGAGATAAAGCAAAATCTATTTTTCCCGGGGAGTTCTTTTCACAGTATAATTTCATTTTTTTTCATCTTAGGAAGGGTGATGGTAGATTATAGCACATAAACGTGAACTGTCGAAATCATTTTCCTTCCATTGATACACAAAATTACAGGTAGATCATTCAGTTCCCAATAAAAAATACTTCCTTTTATCAAGCTCTTGCCACAATTACGATCCGATACCCTAAAATGATACCTTCAAACATACCAACATCCATCTCCCATCTTTCTGAGAACACTAACATCAAACCGAAATCACAATCCCGCAAATCCGACAAACCCTACACACATCAACAAATCAAAATCACAAGAAAGCAATCTGCGGCGTGAGGAGGTTGGCGACCCTGGTCGCGTGACAACTTCGCGCGGCGCGGCGCGGAGCGCACGCCGTCCTCCCACATGCGTCCTCCTCCGCCTGTCGCCGGCCGTGCGTGGAACTGACAGCGTAATTGCGGCTAAGTCTAAGCGCATCTACATCTTTATGAGCCTCCGCCCGTTTTCCGCCGCCTGCCGCCGCCACCGCCTCCGCCGCCAGCCAACCAGGCAGCCGGCAGGTGTCCCCAAGCTGCGACCCGGATGCGCCCGGGTTCGGCCCCGGACGACGCACCTCTTCTCTCCCCACCGCGCCGCGCCACGCCGCCGTATTTCTCCATGGACGAAGGATTTATTGGTAGCACTGCGCCTCCGCGGGAAGATGCTACTTGGAATTGGCGGATTCTTCCCGGTGTGCGAAAGGCGATGAGGGAAGAAATGTCATCTGGAGACTAGTTACCTTTTAATGAACTTTGCATTTACGTTTTGATCGGTGTAGCTGGGTTTCTGGTATTTGTGTGCGTATATCGTGAGACAGGATCGTTTATGTTGGACTTGTGGAAGAAGGATTTTTCTCGTACGTGATGTAACACTTTGATAGTTAAGGCGTGTCAATTGTGAGTCATTCCGAGTGATTTGTCCTCACTGAATCCGGTTCCATCACTATTATCACTTGCGGCTTTGTGAGAGTGTGTATGGATATTACGCAAAATATAAATCTGTTGTCTCCAATGGACACGTGCTAAATGTATAAAAGTCATTCTTTATTGGATATTTGTTTCCTTTCGCCGTTTTATGCTGTATGACCTATCGTCAGTCCAGCAGCGTACTCACGGCATCACTTACTTCTCACTTTGAGTAACTTTTTGTGCTAAGGTTGGAAAGCGGTACGAAATGGGAGTAAAATGAGACCCCAGTGATTTTTTCATCCGACTACAAAATATATTTTTCGTCCTGAAATCGAAAATCTCTCAGATCCGAAACTCATATAAGCATTCAGAGTGTAAATGCGAAACACTGCATGCTGAACTGGAATCGATGCTCGCTATAGGGCACTTTGTTAATTAGTTCAATTAGGTCAATAGAGAGGGTTTCTAATAATCACGAAGATACGCAGTTCATTTTCAAGATTGTTAAAATATATTGAAGAGTAAAGAATATAACCAAAATGTTTGATGGTGGTTGTGATGATCGTAAATATATTTCTAATACATAACACAATATTTTCTACTGAGTAGAGAATTGATGTAACTGAAGTACCATATTCTTCAATCAAGTATGTTCGTACCAGGGTGTCGGCCAATCAAGAAGAGTCAGAGAGTAATGAAAAATCAAAGAATTTGATATTGTCTAAGTCCCGTAACTGTTCGGCAATTTTGTTATTTTTCAGGAATTATTTTCTATTACGTCACATTTTCTAGATTCACTAGATTTGTTTTAAAATTTTAATTGCTTGACCAGATTTTTACAATACCATACTAGATCACTGAATATAAATATAAATTTACTATTCAAATCTCTGTCAGAACGGTGACAAATTATGAATTATGACATTCGTCAGACCAGTACAAATATAAGGTAGTAGCATAGATGTCAGTGCTGTTAAAGAATTCCAGTAAAACTCATTAGCCATCTTGATTTTTACATGTGGGACTTTAGAAATTTGTTTCATATATAATTATTTTTCAATAATTCCATAAAATAACCGTAAGCAATCATCAGAAGAGTATTTGTACTGTGGGTATTAGTAGAAATAGTTGTTTTTTTATTTAGGATTAATGTTTGGATCTCTTCATCTTAAACTTGCTAAGACATACACCAGTCCCTTGATTTTTCTCTCATTCTTTCCCTTCTTCTGGAGGTATAAATCCGCTCTCTTGTCCCGTTCACTACCTCTCCATGTTTACGACTTTTACATCGTGAGTTTATTGAGGAAATTAAAGAACTAATATGAGTATTTCTCGTTTAAAGTATAACGAGTCTATTGTTGTACCAACAGACAATGAACTGCGTAAAGTTGCGTTCCTCTTCTCGAGAGGCGTCTCGAACACGAGGGCAGCTTATTACTCGATCCCTGAACACTATTGCACATTGTAAAGACAGCACATGAAGTTATGTAGTGCCTATCACATTTTCTTCGCGGTGGCTTACGTTCTCGCTCGTATCACTTAATAATGTTCCGCGACGCTCCTCCTGCCGCACCCCGCGCGGCGACTCCTCCGCCAAACAGCGGCGTGTAACGGAACACCTCGTGCCGGCCTAGAAGAATGCCCCGAGTCCCCAGCAAGCGCTCTGTTCTCCAGACGGCGCGAGTCCCGAGGGATGCAGCGTCGCATGCTCGCGCCGACCTCCGCCCCCGGCCCAGTCACGCGCCGCGGTCGCCGGGGCACGGAGGCGGAGGAGAATGTGGAGGTGGAGTTGAAATGGAGGAGGTGGAGGTTGAGTCAGCGAACAGTGAAGTCAGTTTGAGTCAGAAGTGGTGTTGAAATGGAGGGGGAAGAGGCGGAGGCTGAGTCGGCGGGTGGGTAGAGGTGGAGTTGAAATGGAGGGGAGGAGGCAGAAGTTGAGCCGGGGAACGAGTAGAGGTGGAGTTCAAATGGAGGAGGTGGAAGTTGAGTCGGCGAACGGGTAGAAGTGGTGTTGAAATGGAGGGGGAAGAGGCGGAGGTTGAGTCGGCGGACAGGTAGAGGTGGAGTTGAAATGGAGGGGGAAGAGGTAGAGGTTGATTTGGCGGACGGGTACAGGTGGATTTGAAATGAAGGGGAGGGAGGCGGTGGTTGAGTCAGCAAACGGGTAGATGTTGATTTGAAATAGAGGAGGTTGTCGAGGTAGAGAAGATGGGAGCAGTTGAGTAGGTAGAGAAGAAGGCAGGGTAGGCGTAGGAGATGGAAGTGGAGGTAGAAGTGAAGCTGATGTGGAATCAAAAGACGAGGAAAAGAGTGTGTGTGTGTGTGTGTGAGAGAGAGAGAGAGAGGGAGAGAGAGAAGGAGTGGAAGGAACTGAATAAGTAGATAAAGAGCAGGCAGAGTGAGCGTAGGCGGAGGTTGAGGCGGCGAAATAGGCGGAAGGGGTTGAGGTGGAGGGAAAGGGAGACGGGTTGAATTACGAGGCCGAGGATGACGCGCGTGGAGGCGGTTCATTAGACAGAGGAGAAGGCAGAAAGTCCTAGTAGATCGAGGTGGATGAAGAAGTGAATGTGAATGGATGTGAAGGAGAATGGAGAACATTAATCGATATTATTTCAAAATTAATTCTCGTTAAAGATTATTTATATTTTTATCAGACACACGCACCAAATAAATTTCTTCTTCGCCTCCATTTTGCTTCGTATTGAGTTTTTAATTTAATCTTCGAGTCAGATTATTTGCATTCTGAGTTCTGTAATTATATCGCCTACGGCTATGAGTCTGGTAAAGGTCATCTCAACACTTTTTGCCTCTCTGAGAATATTTGCAGGAACATATCAATAATTTTCATCTCAATTATGATCAAGAGGTAAAATCAATGCTAAAATTTTTATTAAAAAATTTGCATAAGTAGAAAAGTTTTCACACCGGGTTCTGAACAAAATGATTTCAATAAGTCTTGCTGATGATGGGGAATGATTGTCCAATTTAACGATTCAAAGAAAGCAGCGCCGGCCTGGATAACCGTGGTCGCAATGGCTGATGAGCCTTAGCCGCAAATGAATCACTGAAAAGAAAATGTGTGAAATGGTGAAGAACATCAAGCAATCAGATTTAAAACTCCTTGAAGACAATACTCACGATAATCAATTTCCTCTTCAATTAACTCTCATTATTTCCTTTTAACTCAATACAGTTCATTTGCTGACAGATTGAAGCCCAATAATGACTCAGACACTCACGTGTAACCTTAGTACCAAAGAAACAAAATGTTCTGCAGTGCACTTTGCCAATTAAACTAAAACTTGGTGGACATACGAAGAACGTTAGACCGTTAATTTAAAGAGTTATCTGGATAAAGGGCCCATAGCACTACAGATCTTTATCCTCTAGAACGCTTCAATTGTAAATATCAAATGAGTTGCAAACAGGAAGTCCTACAATAATTATGAATTTCCATAATCTTATCGTAACTTTATCAAGACTTCAACTGATTTAAATAAAAAATCCGCCCAGGATGAAAAATCTTTTTCAATAGCGTAATATCTACTTTTTTCACAAAAATGTGGCTGTTACCCTTAGCACTTCTACCCGTAGCACTTCTAGCGAATTTACCCGTAACACTTACTTAACAGTAAAAACCGTTAATGTAAGTGCTGGGGGTTACTGTTTCTGTAACTTCACTGTTAATGTAAGTGCTACGGGTAGATTTCCTTAAACGAAGAGTATTCCATGACCTAAAGAGTTTTGGTAATACTTATCTAAATCATTAAAAAATCATTTTTCTACTGTTTTAGCAGCCATACGCGAGTCCTCTGCCTGCTTGATGACCAATATCTCGTTAAGGTTATGAATCTAGTAAAATAACGAAATCGTTTTACGCGAAGTTATAGTGAGATGGTGAAATGTGCAGTGTTCTGTGCGACACGCCCTCTTTCAGCTTTCGCAACGTTGCTTATGACGAAGTGACAATGAACTGTGTGTCACTGTCATTTAGTTGAATAAGAAAAGTTATAATGTGCGTTGCACTTTCTAACATTCTTCACTTGTGTGTCAATCACGTGCTTCTGCGCTTTCTCATAATCTATTCTGTGAAATAAGCAACCCGACATCCTGCAGGCAGTACATTCAGAAGAGGAACAGCAGGGTGAGACTCACGTGAGAAGTTCACAATTGTCTTACACATTGACACATCCATTGAGCAACGTTTACTCAGAACAGATATCTAGGAACTTTCGGTTACGTTTTCTCCGTCATTAATAAATCTTTACCTTTATTTGAATTTTCAACTAGTGATATATTTTCATAATTAAAAGCAAACTACTTATTGAAAAACAACCTCACTATTTTCTTGTCAGGGCAACACCCTAATAAAAATACATGATGGACTGTTAAGTAAACTATTATGCTGCATAGACATTTCGTTTGTTATTGTAGTAAACTCACGAATTGTTTTTCAGCTCTCTTCATACAGCTAACATGTTAGACACAATAAAGTTTACACTTGAAAACGACGATAAAACGACATTTTTCAGAATAGGACAACAACGAGCCGCGCGAAGCCCAGCTATCAGTCAAATTCTTTCATCAATATGTAAATGTATTGTAAAGTGAACAGTGATGGCCCTGCCCTCCGCACGATTTCCCTCCACCTCCTCATAACTGGGAGGGCGGTGCTCTGATGCTGCAAGTGGGAGGGTCGCATTGCAGAGGCCACCTCCCCTCCCCTCGCCCTCCCGCCCGCTCGCCATCTCCCTCCCCCCCGTCCCTTCGCCCCTTCGGGTGATGCATGGCCGCGTCCCCTACTTAAAAAGCACCTGCAACACGGGCTCTCTGTTACAGCGTTGTATGTTAATCGTGTTGATGCGCTTTCTCTGCCTTCGCCCCGTCCTCGGGTAAGATACCTCCCACTGTAAGCAAAGCATTCAAGAGCCATCGTTCTCAAAACCCAGAACGAGCGACAAGTGTTTATTTACCGCCTACTGTATTTTGGTATTCACTTTCACAGCTGTTGCTTAATCCGGGGACAATTGCCGGCTGAACGCGCGTGCCTCCATTTACCCAGAGAGTGAAGGTGTTTTAGAGTGCAATGTAAAGAGAAGGGCGACATGAGCACGGCACGTTGTGTTTGATGAAAAAAATTCTCTAAAAATAACAAGACAGAGAGCTATATCTACAAGGGGATCTGGTATCTTTTGATTTACCGTATCGCTGAACGTACTATAGCCGAGGGCAACCCACTGATCTCGCCTTCGGTAAAAATAACGAGGTAGGAGGGAGGGCTTATCTTCAAAAGGATCTGGTGCCTTCTGTTTCAGTAGACGTAAAGGCAGAAGCCGACTCGCACGCATTTCTAAGGAATAGGCGCTATTATTTCCCAAGAGCAACGTGTTCAGTGGGTGATAGACGGAAAGAGTAACTAGCGGCGTCTTTCTGCTGCTCTTTGTCTCTTCAGCAATGGCAATCCTGAGTGTGGTGTTGGATATTGTGCTGGCAACTGTGGTGAAGCTACTGTCTACATCTGTAGGGGTGAAGCTGCTTTTAGAAAAAGAGGAGATGCTGATTGGGGTAACGAGCGATGGCAACAGGCAAATGCGATGTCAACGACAAAAATACTGTTATCGATCGTAGCAACAGAGTGATTATGGTGGTGATTGTGGAGGTAAATAGTGGGAGGGTGGTAGTGGGAGTCGTGGCGGTGGCGATGTATATTGTACCAGTAATGGCTATTTTGGTGATGGATATGACGTGGTGGTAATTGTCGATGAGGTGATGATTGTCGTTGTGATGGTGATTGTCGATGAGATGATCATTGTCGTTGAAGAGTGATTGTCGTTGTGGTGGTTATTGTTGTGGTGGTGGTGATTGTTGTTGAGATGATGATTGTGGTTGTGATGGTGGTTGTCGACGACAGGATTATTGTCGTTGAGGAGTGATTGTGGTGATTGTCGTTGTGATGATGTTGTGGAAGTGATTGCGTTGTGGTGGTGATTGTAGTTATGGTGGTGATTGTCATTTTAGTAATGATTGTCGTTGCAGTGGTGATGATGAAGTGATGATTGTCTTTGTGGTGGTGACTGTTGTTGTGGTAGTGTTGTCTTGGAAGTGATTGCGTTGTAGCGGTGATTGTCGTTGTGGTAGTGATTGTGGTTGTGATGACGATGGTGTTGCGGCTGAGGTGGCGGTGGTGGTCGTGGGGGGTGATGCCGGTTCTAGATGATGGGATTGTGGTAGCCGTGGTGTTTGCGGTGGCGATCTTAGTGACAGGCTAGGGAAGTGAGGTGGTGGCGCTGGTTCTGAGAGTGGAAGTATTAGAGGTAGTGGCTGGGGCGGGGGCGGTAGCGTGACGTCACGCGCCAAAGCAAACGCGCGCTCCGCCGCAAGTCGTGTGTGACAAACGCTCTTAGCTCTGGTGCGGGCGGTGGCTCGCCGGTGCGTGGAGAATGCGCGACGGAGCCCCCGGCGTCGCCGCCCCCGCCGCCCCCGCCGCCCCCGCCGCCCCCGCCGCCCCCGCCGCCCCCGCCGCTCCTGCCGCCCCCGCCGCCCCCGCCGCTCCTGCCGCCCCCGCCGCCCCCGCCGTCCTAGCCGCCCTAGCCGCCCCCGTCGCCGCAACGCTGCCCCTTGAACTACGTTCGTCGCCATTCCCTCCTCCAACGATGTTCGCGCATGGTTCATGTTTTATGGACATCTGTGTCTCTCATACGATCTACATTGTCCTTTTCCTTCGAAACAACAAAAAGTTTGCAAAATTATTTTATTCTTACCCACCGACTGCCGTATTTTTTTAGTATTAGTAATCATATTTCAATCACTCCCTTTCACTCCTTTCCATTTATTTGAGCATATTCTCTCCTTTGTTTAGGATAGAAATTGTGTAGCAACTTGCTTGAAGTTCCCAGAGTTGGCTCATTTAGACATGCTCTTTTAATTCACTCAATAATGGCTGCGCGCATTTAATATTTCATCTTTATTTTGATGAAACCTCCCTGAACCACATACAATATCCTCGGAATTCAGGCAGATTGTTGCTGCTCCGCGAACCACGGACGTATGTCAGAGTAATTCTTGATCAAACAAGAGAATGGAGGTTCAGCCCATTTACTCAATCCTCAGGATGAAAGTAGGGGCAATAAGATCAAGGAAATATTGCGTGCAAGGAAAGATTGTCCGTGGCCCATTGTGTAATAAGTTACTTCTGCATAAACTTGGAATTGCTCAAAGGAAGCCACAAAGCACGACCAATCCGAGCAGACGGTCTTCGGAATTCTTAGCAAGGCAGTGGTCTGTTTTCACACTGCAGCTTAGAGATCGTGAATAATTTGAGCCAGTGTGAACTGGAACGAAGAACTCAGTCTACGAGGCATCAGTTCCGGACTAGCGGCATTAAGCCATTGCAACCTCTATAAATAAATAATAAAAATGAATAATTCATATTCCCAGAGTTTTCAGAGTTGTTTTTCCTGTTTAGATCACATTTTTTTGGAGGGGGACGCAATCTTTCACAGGAACGTTAAGTTCCGAGATTATGATGACTCCATATTTGTCAGACAAACTCTCTATCACACGAACAATAATATTTCATAATAAATGTAAGAAAAACTCCAGGCGGATAGTCAATGTCCAGTGATCAAATGTCTCGGCTCCAAAACGCCACAGAAAACATAAAAAATAATAAATAAAATTATAATTAGCACATTCCATCAGTATTGCCGTTCAAGTGATTTTATTGTAACAATACGTACGTTTCATTTATGTTATAATAATGAAGTAGTAATAAAATATTTCCTCAATTTTGCATTAGACGCTGCACGTTCATCTACAAAATTGTTTTCAATTTAGTTCAATGATGTCACGTGGCGAAGCTCAGGCCTATTCTTCAGCTTGACCACAAAAAATTCCACTTCTTTCTTTACGCCTCATAGCAGAGAAAGAAGGTATCCCTCGCGCTATGAAACATCCGATACAAATTTTGCTCAGAGGCTTCTTTTAGACTTGAGGATCTTTTACATGCAGTAAATCTACAACATTCGACAGCCGGCTTTATTTCCTCTCCGAAGTAAGGATTTTTTTGCCCTTGAAAATCAACAGGTTCGATCGGACTTGAACCCGAGAACTTCAGTAACACAGTCGGATACACTAATTACTACACCACCGAGGGCGTGTAACCTTGTCTTCTCTTCTTTTGTTGATTGATTACTTATTGGTTCCAGGTGCGTCAATTGCTTTGGTCATTAGTCCCGTAAGTGTTGTGCATGATTTTTATCACGAGATGTGGTGGTGATCTTCCCCCTTTGGATAGTGAGATTCGGCACTTAGGCTAGCGGGCTTTTGTCCATCCAGGTATCTTGGACCAGAGGGGGGAAATGCTCCAGCCGGGACAAGCACTTAGCTCCCGACAAGTGCGATAGTGTAGTGCATGTAAGTGTGTGAAAGTAAGTGGAAAGGTTAGGACAGGGTAGAGGAAGGAAGGATCGCCAAGTTCGTGGCCTCTTAGGGTACTGCTCTGGCCTGGTATTGATCGAATAAATCAAGGAAAACTACTGTCCAGTGCAGCCGACCGCCAGAATTCCCCTTCAGACAGCGGCTGAATTGGGCCTGGCTATCTAGTTACCGACAAGAATCCTATCTTCGTCCCGACTCAAACTCTCGGTCAGAAGCACTGTAGTGACATCAGCTAATGTCCTGAGCTACCTGAGCCAGTTCCTTATGTGAACCCGCCTTCGTTTTTGTCCTAGTCACGTTCGAAATACTCACCATTAAATGTAACCTCGGTGCTTTCCCAGCTCCGACGAACATTCCTCGGCCGCCACCCCTGTGCGCGCGCAGATGCCCCTTCGGGACCCCGGACCCCGCCCCCGGGCCAGGCCCCGCCGCCCGCGCCCCGCCGCCGCACGCGGAACCGCGCATCTGCGGGGCCGCTGCGCACGCCGCGCGAATCGCCTCGCGGGCGGGACGTGCGCCCGCGGAGCGCCCGCGTCGAGATGGGCGCGCGCCTCCCGCGCGGGGCGTTATTCGACACGGCGCGGTGCGGCGCGGCGCGCCGGGCGGCGGGAGATGACTGCGCCGGCCGTGGAGGCAGAGAGCATCGGTATTAGTGGCCGGCGGAAGGGAAGGCTCCGGGAATGGCATTGAAGAGTTGCAGGGGCAGTAGTAGTGACGGAGATGAGAGTAGAGACGGAAGGTAACGAGGAAATGTAGTAGTTGATGGAGAAGTCGGGGTAGGTGAGAGTAGCGGGTACCAGATCGAAAACAAAACGGAAGTCTTTAAGGATACACATGGTGAGACAAAGGATGGTAAAGCTAACAGTATTTGTTAGTAGGAAGCGTTAAGCATGGGAAAGGGATTGTTGGTGCGAGCAAATGGGCAACAGACGCCGGAAAACACACGCAAGTTTTAAAAATCTGGCGATGGTGGAAGCAAAGGCACAGGAGGCAAAAAAAAGGTGATGCACGCGGGGAAAGGGACGATGAATGCGGGACTATAGAGGATTCATTCAGACAAAGAAATGGTGAACACGGGAATGGAAACGATTGATATGGGGAAACAAACGGTGGTCATGGGCAAAGAGATGGTATATGCAGATAAATATATTGTACGACAGAAATATGGCGCCCGCGGAGAAGAGTAAGGAATGCGGCATGGCATTATGGAATATTCGAGATGTCAGTGAGCAGAGGTGAGTGAGATATATCAAGATGGAATTGCCGCTCCCACGAAAACAGCGAGAATGAGAATGTAGGAATGACCACAGTATCATTGATTCTGCAGGAGCAATAAACAAAGATAAGAATATCGGGTCATAGCTACAACAGAATACGCACGGGCAGAAAAGAACGAGGACTGTCACACCCTGAGGACCCCTAAACATTTTGAAAATTTCCGAAGCCAAACGAAATAATATTAGTTTATGCAATTAGCTTATAATGTTAAGCTCTATTGCATGACTACATGTTTTGAAAACGAGCGACGTTAGGAGCGAGTTTTCAAATTTGTACGAATGCAATAAAGCTACATTATAAACGAGTTGCATACGCTATTTTTTTGTATGAGAGCAATATAAATTTATAAGAGAATGAAACTTAAATTTGCGAAGAACTTTCCTGTGATGTCTCGGATATTTGACATCTGTGCGAGAAAAATGTGGTCGGCTGTTCTGTTTACCTCTACCTCCCCTAATTCTCTCGCTGCGATTGGCTGAATGTCTGATGACGCAATCATTCGAGCCGTAAAATCTAATGCCTCATCATTTGTGCCATAAAACACCTGATTATGAACGATTTCTTGCAACAGAAAAGGTCGTTTTTTAATGCTGGAATACAAAAAAATATTTTATACGATCAATTCGTTATTAAGCTGACAATTAGAGCAATTGACAATTGACATTTAGGAAAGAGGAACTTCAAACCATCTAGTAACCCTGAAAATTGTTCAACATAAAACCAACTGAATTGATCAATTGTAACATTAAAGTTAATTATTACGTTAGGATTATCCGCTCGTATAATCTCATTCTCCTTGCTCTACGTTTATTTATTTCCTAGCAACACATGTACGAGGTATGTATTACGGCATAATAACCTCTGACGAAGCCTCGATCTACTGGCGGCGGCGTCCCGGCCTTGCGGCCATGGGTTTAAGGGATACGTGTGGTTAGCACATAGACATCCCTACGCCGTATTCTGGTCTTCTCATCCTGAAAAGTGAGCTTTCTCATCATCTCACAGATACAAATACTGGGACGTTGCAAGAAAAGCGCACACTATAATGTAACGAAAAACCCCTCTCACTCACTTGTACTGATATCGATCACGCCCACTAAACAGGCGCCAATGCAACGAAAAAACCCCCTTTCCTATTTACTAAAACGCCCTACGAACTGGGCACTAATGTAATGAAAATCTCCCCTCTCAACTCCTATTGTTGATCACGAAAAACTTCCTTGCTGATCACCTGTAATATCTACAATGCACACCACTGTGCCCCCCCTTTTTACTATCCGGAGTTTTCCTGTTTACATAAATTTATCAGGGCGGGCCGTGATTTGTTCTCTACAGAACACAAGCGCCACGCCAATGCAGGGACCAGGATCAGCTAGCTATGTGATAAAAACACCGGTTACGTAACATCAAAACGAGAACTCAAAATCTCGTTTGTTTATTTTCTTTTAACCAACAGAAACATTAATACCCTCATAAAAGAATCAATACCACACAACATCAACAAAACACGATATCATAAAAATCACAAAAATCAATAAACATATTATACCCAAATGTTATTACGAAATAATGAGCTCAATACTGTGGCCACACCCATTACATTGCAATCCCCCCAAAATGTTTCCAGTTTTGGCTTTGTAAACCATTTATTCTTCCAAGAGCAAAGAAATCAAAGTCATTGACTTCACTGGAGTGTTGCAAAACAAAAAAAAATATTCCACTTCCCTTGCGTTGTTAACCAAGCGGCGACCAGGTCCACACACACACGATCTCACGCCGTCATGCGTAAGAACTCTGCTCCACTGCTGCCTGCTAGCGCCGAATTACCAGTGCCCCCCAAATTGGCACTGACCACGGCGACGATATGCAAAGACGCGCTCGAGTCTGCTGCACCTCGGCACACCTCGTTCGGCGACACCCGCTTCGATTTTTCAATGGTCGAAGTAACACCAGTTCCAAACATTAGTGGAAAAACTTTCAAAATTCACAAAACTCAAAATTAGGATCGCGCGTGGCATAGCTTTATATATTACCACTAAAATAGTTCACATCACACGGCATACAGTTCCGCCACCTTGCGAATACAAGTCCGAAGGAGCAACACCTTCTTGAAATTTTATAAGTTCGCGTGTTAAAATAATATCACGAGTGACGCGGAGTACAACTCGCCACGAAGTTATTCACTCCTCTCACAGTTTATAATAGTTCACTAGTACGAGTCCAGAAGAGAACACTTCATCAAAAATTACAAATCCAAATTTTTTAAAATTATTCTTGCAACAAGCGACGCGGATTCTGCCTCTCGCTACCAAGCTATTCCCTCGTCTCTCTCCCATTGTTGTCCTAAAGCATTTATAGCTTTTTTCCGAACAAAACAATAGCGCCTCTACTGTCTTCTGCTTTATAACTTATAAAAATAGTTTATTATTAATTTCTAACACTTCCTGGATTGTCTTATTATATTGTAAAATTCCCAATTAAAATTTCGTATCCATTCCACTTCTTAGACATCACTTTTCTCGCTTCATTTTGTTAAAAGAATGCTTTTTCGTGCGTCTCATGCCTACAAACATCGCTCGTTTATTTCTCAATTAACTCATGTAACATAATGTTTATCTATTAATGTTCGGCGTCCTAAAATTGTGTCACCCACGTTTATAATTTGGCCCGTATTCCACGGAATACTTTGGTATATGCCAAATCTCGGTAGACACACTAGTTTTCGTTTAATTTATTAATATATCCAAACTTTTCTGAAGGGACGTCACGACCATTGTTGTTTTAGTTCTGTAACATGTTAAAATCAATGTCATGATCACAAAACTCGCGATATTATGCGTTTCTGTGACCCGATTTAGCTGAAACAAACTTTATTGTGTTCCTTATAATTTTGTGCGTTGACTAGTAACATGCAACCATTAATTAACCACGGCGTTCACATGCTCGCCTGAAATACTCGTTTTCTCTTAGATCACCTTCACTTGTTTTTCTATATTCCGCTCTGGAAGTTTCTACATAAAGTTCTATACCCGGTTCATAAACCAATGGTCACTTCATGTTATCTACCTATTTCATTTGTAATAGATGGCTAAACTATTACAACTTCTCCTCCCTAGACGTCGGTCACTCGCTGACGTAGTCACGATGTACCGACTTCTACTACTCTAACTCAGCAAACTCGTCATGTCTTGATCAATTGTTGGCCTCAGTGGCACCTGCTACGCTTCACACTTGCGGTTCTAACCCCTGCCTATCGTACGTGCACCTGTTGCACCACCTTGACCGTAGCATTACCTATTGTACATTCACCTGACACAAATTCGCGATTTGTACCTGTCGCACTTTCACTCACTCACTATTCCAATCTTGCTTTCTTACTTATAAACATGACTTACATACTAAAACTACAACTAAAATACACTTACATACTTAACACAACAAAATATACACTTAACAACCGTTCTTCTATCCCCCTTGGCTTCTATCGTTCAACCATTTCTTTATACGGTTTAATATTAAACCAGTTTGGACCCCACAATCATGTCCTTGGTTCGACAAAACAACACTGTTATTGTCTAGTACCCTTTCAATTACGTATGGGCCTTCAAAGATAGGAAAGAACTTCCGGAACAATTTCTGCTCGGACGATGACGAGTGAGGCGACTTCACCAGAACTTTGTCACCTACGCGATACACCCCCCGATAGAACTGCCCTTGAGCCCCTTTTCCACGACTGGCTGCCTTCTTCAATTGGTCATAGATAATTTGATGGTTTCCCGTAATCGCCCACTTGAAACAGGACTGCGCCCAGCGCCGATCCGCTACTGTCCGTCTGCAAATACATTCGCCTACGGAAGTCGGGGTAACGTACCACGTACGTCTCTTCAAAAGCCCGTAGCAGCTGTTCGCAAGCTTCCTGGCATTGTTGCGTCCAATTCCACCTGTTCCCCTTGCGAAGCAAGTGTAACAGCGGCACTACCTTCTGTGAGTAGTTCTTAACAAATCGAGAGTAATAGTTTAAAATACCGAACAATCGGCGAAGTCCACGGATATTCTTAGGCGGTGGCAACTTTCGAATCATTTCCTTTTTACATTCCTGAATCTCGATCCCCTCACCGGAAATTTCGTGTCCCATAAATTGTACTTTAAGTTGACAAAACTTACATTTTCTATATTTAATTTCAGGTTGTAGGTTCGAAAAATCTCAAACAATTGCCTTAAATCTCGCAAATGCGCCTTTAAATCTGGTGAAAATAACACGATGTCATCCACATACGTTATTAACGTCTCCTTCAACTCAGCCGGGATGACGTCATCCAAGTAGCGGATTAACGCCGCCCCCGAGTTCTTCAATCCGAATGGCAACCGTGTAAATGAATATACAGTTCCCTCGACCTAAAACTGATATATTTCTGGGATCCGGATTCAACTGCAATTTGCCAATACGCTGACGAAAAATCAAGGGCGCTAAAGATAGCCGCCCCTCCTAACTTCACGATCATATCATTAATGGTGGGTGGTGCTTCGTAGCGGGGAATCGTTACGGCATTCAACTTTCGTGCGTCGAGGCAAATCCTTATACTGCCATTCTTCTTTGCCACGACTACTAATGGACTTACATATGGAGTGATAGCCCTCTTAATGATGCCCTTCTGTTCCATTTCAGCTATCAATTGTCGCACTTGTGCCCGGTGCGCGTATGGGATAGGGTATTGCTTCGTCACAAACGGTGTAGCATCACTGATCTCCAACCGAAATTTATAACCTCTCACTGCCTCTGATGACTCGTGAAACACGTCTACAAACCTTTCCAAGAGTTGCCGAATTTCTTCCGGGCCGTTCTCTTTGTCAACGACACCTTCCACAGCACGTTCCACGCCCTGGAGAACCTCTTCCATCGAAGCCTGCACTTCGTCCCCATCGACCGCCGCCTCATCATCTTCAGCGACCACTAAGCCACCACCAATACAACCTCGTAACCGTAATGTAATTACACCTGTGCTTACGTCTACGACGGCTTGGTAGGCCCTTAATGCGTCCATTCCGATGATAATCTCGCGTACGAGTCCTCGGACCACTATTGCCGCTACCTCGATGGTCAGTCCCTCCACGCAGAATTCCAACCAAACTTGTCTTCCCGTGGTACTTGCTGCCTTCCGGTTCGCCATCACGACCCTTAGCTTCCGCGTTGGTAATTCAACCAGCTCTTGTCCATCCCTCTTCAACTCCTCACACAATTCTTCAGATATTGCACTGATGCTACTTCCCGTATCTACCAACGCATACACCTGTCTCCCATAGCACGTGCCCTTCAACACTAAACACTTGCTCGGCTTCGCACCTTCCATTGTTTCTTCACGAAGCAATTCATCTCCCGCGACCATTACACTTGTTGTTGCTAGTACCGTAACCTGATTCCCTTCCACGTCATTTGGTTCGGGCCACCCTCCCGCACCAAAGCTATCTAGTTTTCCGGCCTTCTGTCTACATTCCTCTTTGCTTCCGATTCACCTTGGTTCATATCTTGACGACCCCCACCATTTTCTTTTGGTTTTGGTTGCTGTTGTGACGGCCCACCTTGTGGCTTACCTTGTCTTGGCGCTTTCTCTCCCGTGCGCACTTCAACCGCGCATACATTTTCCTGTCGGTACTTCGTGCCGTTATATCCATTCGTACCGCCCCCATTATTACCAAAGCGTGACCTCTCATTTGGGGAATCTTGGTCATTTCCATCATTCGTCTGATCGAACCGACTAACACGCTCGATCAGCTCATCTATTGTTTCCGGCATATTATTCCATAACAAGTTACGGACGTTACCCGGCATCTGTCGTATCAATATTCTAATAATTTCAGCGGGATCGAAATTCTCGCTACAAATCTTGAACGCACTTACTTTGCGCGTCACGAAATCGCACATGCTTTCTGCACTTCCCTTCCGGTACTTTTCCGACATCAAGCGATATCTTAACTCGAACCGATGATGCTGGTTCCAATAACGCTCTAAGAATTTCCCCCTCCACTCTTCATAACTTCTCGGAGTCGGTGTAAGAGCCTGCCACCAATACTGGGCCTTCGAACTTAACGCCTCCTCCACGAATCTTAATTTCATCGTCTCAGGCGTACCGTTCACAAGAAAATAATTTTCTAACGCCGTTAGAAAAGAATACGGCTGTTCCTTGCTTTCTCCGTGGAAGCGTAAATAATTCGGGAGTGCCGCGTGACTGACAACGTTCCCAACATTCGCAGACCTCTGCGCCGCGTACATACGTTCTTCTAACTCAGTTACCTTTTTGGAGAGCATTTCATGGACACTTCTTGTTTGTTCTAATTCATCCGGCCTCAGATTACTGATTTCTCTTGAACTGTTGACATAATGTTCTCGCCTATCCCGTTCATGGAATCCTCGAGTAATATTAATCGCGCGTCCTGCCGTTGTGTTGTTTCTTTAACGACCTGCAAATTTTTGTTAATGTCATCGAACTGGCGGTGATGTCCGTCTACCACCTGTTGGACGGCTAATACGGACGACTTGACTTTGCCCACTTCTGCGCTAAATTGCATATTAACGGATTCCTGGACTGCGAACCGCGATTCTATCTTTTCTTCAGCGATCTTCGCGTCGTTTTCCAACTTGGAAATCTTCGCAAACGTCTCGGTTCTCAAGCCACTGACGTCGTTCCGGATTGCCAATAATGCAGAATCTAATGACTCCATTCTGCCCTCTAATTTACTCTCCAAACTGATATTATTCTCTACCATTTGCTGGCGCAAATTAACATTACTTTCTTCTATCTTGGCTTGCAAATTGTTTTCTCGACGGGCATTATCCGATTTTATTTCTGCCATTAACAACTGTAACATAGCATTCAGACTCGACTCTGTAACGCCTCGTTCTTCAGCTGTGGTACGCGCTACTTCACCGGGATCATGACCCCCATCCCCCACTACCTGACCAACAGCCATTTCATTCGCGACTAACGCGACATTATCTTCCCCTTCGACCTCCAAATTTGGTAACACGCTGATAATCCTCACCATCGTCACAAGCAGATATCGTCTCGGAATCAGATCCTTCCCTGATGCTAATTAGTTTGCCACTTCGTGTTTCCATTTTTGTTATATTTCTTATCACGTGCTAGCTATTAACAACCTGTCCTGGTTTCCTACCCCGGCGTTGCGTTTGCTAATCACGCCCACGAATTGGGCGCCAATGTAACGAAAAACCCCTCTCACTCACTTGTACTGATATCGATCACGCCCACTAAACAGGCGCCAATGCAACGAAAAAAACCCCCTTTCCTATTTACTAAAACGCCCTACGAACTGGGCACTAATGTAATGAAAATCTCCCCTCTCAACTCCTATTGTTGATCACGAAAAACTTCCTTGCTGATCACCTGTAATATCTACAATGCACACCACTGTGCCCCCCCTTTTTACTATCCGGAGTTTTCCTGTTTACATAAATTTATCAGGGCGGGCCGTGATTTGTTCTCTACAGAACACAAGCGCCACGCCAATGCAGGGACCAGGATCAGCTAGCTATGTGATAAAAACACCGGTTACGTAACATCAAAACGAGAACTCAAAATCTCGTTTGTTTATTTTCTTTTAACCAACAGAAACATTAATACCCTCATAAAAGAATCAATACCACACAACATCAACAAAACACGATATCATAAAAATCACAAAAATCAATAAACATATTATACCCAAATGTTATTACGAAATAATGAGCTCAATACTGTGGCCACACCCATTACATTGCAATCCCCCCAAAATGTTTCCAGTTTTGGCTTTGTAAACCATTTATTCTTCCCAAGAGCAAAGAAATCAAAGTCATTGACTTCACTGGAGTGTTGCAAAACAAAAAAAAATATTCCACTTCCCTTGCGTTGTTAACCAAGCGGCGACCAGGTCCACACACACACGATCTCACGCCGTCATGCGTAAGAACTCTGCTCCACTGCTGCCTGCTAGCGCCGAATTACCAGTGCCCCCCAAATTGGCACTGACCACGGCGACGATATGCAAAGACGCGCTCGAGTCTGCTGCACCTCGGCACACCTCGTTCGGCGACACCCGCTTCGATTTTTCAATGGTCGAAGTAACACCAGTTCCAAACATTAGTGGAAAAACTTTCAAAATTCACAAAACTCAAAATTAGGATCGCGCGTGGCATAGCTTTATATATTACCACTAAAATAGTTCACATCACACGGCATACAGTTCCGCCACCTTGCGAATACAAGTCCGAAGGAGCAACACCTTCTCGAAATTTTATAAGTTCGCGTGTTAAAATAATATCACGAGTGACGCGGAGTACAACTCGCCACGAAGTTATTCACTCCTCTCACAGTTTATAATAGTTCACTAGTACGAGTCCAGAAGAGAACACTTCATCAAAAATTACAAATCCAAATTTTTAAAATTATTCTTGCAACAAGCGACGCGGATTCTGCCTCTCGCTACCAAGCTATTCCCTCGTCTCTCTCCCATTGTTGTCCCTAAAGCATTTATAGCTTTTTTCCGAACAAAACAATAGCGCCTCTACTGTCTTCTGCTTTATAACTTATAAAAATAGTTTTATTATTAATTTCTAACACTTCCTGGATTGTCTTATTATATTGTAAAATTCCCAATTAAAATTTCGTATCCATTCCACTTCTTAGACATCACTTTTCTCGCTTCATTTTGTTAAAAGAATGCTTTTTCGTGCGTCTCATGCCTACAAACATCGCTCGTTTATTTCTCAATTAACTCATGTAACATAATGTTTATCTATTAATGTTCGGCGTCCTAAATTGTGTCACCACGTTTATAATTTGGCCCGTATTCCACGGAATACTTTGGTATATGCCAAATCTCGGTAGACACACTAGTTTTCGTTTAATTATTAATATATCCAAACTTTTCTGAAGGGACGTCACGACCATTGTTGTTTTAGTTCTGTAACATGTTAAAATCAATGTCATGATCACAAAACTCGCGATATTATGCGTTTCTGTGACCCGATTTAGCTGAAACAAACTTTATTGTGTTCCTTATAATTTTGTGCGTTGACTAGTAACATGCAACCATTAATTAACCACGGCGTTCACATGCTCGCCTGAAATACTCGTTTTCTCTTAGATCACCTTCACTTGTTTTTCTATATTCCGCTCTGGAAGTTTCTACATAAAGTTCTATACCCGGTTCATAAACCAATGGTCACTTCATGTTATCTACCTATTTCATTTGTAATAGATGGCTAAACTATTACAATAATCTTGTCCGACCGAGAATCGAACCCGCGGTCGCGTCATGGAAAGTGAGCACGCTGACCCATGAACTACCCGGGATGGCAAAAGCAACACATGCCATACATAAATTAAAAAAAAATGATAGAAAAGAGAACTCAGACGTCTAGTTGCTCCCCCCCTCTCGTTTTAGGCTGCGCGCGTGTGAAGACAGCGCGAGGTGGCGTGCGGCGTCGCGGGCGCGGGCGGCGGGGCGCGGGCGGCGGGGCGCGGGCGCGGGCGTGGGAGGTCTTCGACCACGGACGCGGGAGGTCGAGGCGCGCCTCACGAACAGGCATAACGTACGGGGCTGCGCATCGCGCGCCGATATTACGCCCGCGAGAAGCCGTGATGAGTGGTCGGTGTCTGAATCCTAATGGCCCGCGCTGGAGTGCGAGCTGAGAATTTGCGATCGAAGGGGAAGATCCCGGGTTATGGACGGCATGCTCGTTTTTGTACGACAGCGCCCCGCGACTCGGAAATCAGCACCATTAATTGCTCGTATCTGATTCGCTAATGGACATTTTCAAACCTCATCCAGATAGTTCAGAAAGAAATGACTCGCATTTTTAAGAAAAATACTGGCAACGTTTTACAAAAAATATGTTGAGCTTCTATCAGGCGGAAGAAAGTTTATTTCAAAATTCAATATTTTTCGATTAGGACGAGATTCTATGAATCTGAGTGTCAGGATCATTTTCGAGGTTGTCACAATACTCGAAGAATGCGTAGCATTCCAAATATAAGAACGTTAGTGTTTAATTCAATATCAATCATATTGAAGTTCAGAATTATGTAATCTTTCTTAAGGAACTTAGGAAAACGAAATACAATGATCGATTAAATCCAGCGATGATATAAATGCACGTGCTTTCTCGTATTACATGCAACGGCTATGTATATATTTGGAATTTCGGGTCGGATTAATCCGGCATTTGCCAGCCAGCGGTCTTCACAGACACTTTTTTTTTATCTACGCCTGGCGGTAAAGAGACATGTAGAGAGCATGACGTATTCCCATTAACGCACCTTCCTTATTTGGCCTATAGGAGATTTCTTTCGTAACTTGAGTATAGCAACTGAAATGATTTGTAGAAAAAGTTTTAGAAAGCTACAGCTTCATTTTTGCCCCGGCCGAGAATCAAAACCGAAACCGCCTTTCTAAAAGCTAGCACGCTGTCCAGGAGCCACTCAAGAGGCAATGGTTATGTAATATTATAATACTAGTTGAACCCGCAAAAATGTTTCCAATTCGCAATATTTTCGGAGCAGTCAGGTTCATTAGGTACGAATAGTTTTTCTATGGTAAACTTTGTGTTATACTACATTAAGTGTTTCAAATGCAATAATGTGTGTGTGTGTTGCGGTAATTCTAACGCACTTTCTCAAGTAAACTATTAATATTTTTTAAAGTAAACATGAAATTATATTTAAAATATAATGTTGAAGATAATTTGTGTTAGGTAGGAAAACTCTTAGTTTAGTAGGAGAAGGAGAATGTGGATGAAATATTGAACTTCTGCATTTTTCAAAATTGCAGAAGTTAAAATAAAAATCGGGACAGTCCTCTTCTTAAGCTAACTTTCCTCTATTCAAAGAAAAGCAATTGAAAGAAAGGATCACTTTTGAAATCATGTTTACGTATTTTCTAAATGTCTCCCGATCTCACTCTAAATTACATGAAAATTATTCTTATTTTAAAAAAAAAATTGGTGGCTTTAAAATATTAATTTTGAAGAATAGATTTATTTACTACATATAAGATCAATAATTATTGAGTTTTTCGTTATCAGGTACCCAGAAACGACTCCACAGCGAATGTTCAAAACAACGTGTGCACTTTCTTAACATTTACTCCTAGTAATCCAATACAATAAGCAATCTCAAATGAAGATTATATGGTTTGCATAGGGCTATCCATCTTCATTTTCGTCGTCAAATAATGGTTCTTGAAAGACTGCTTTGGTCCAAGGATATACTGTTTTCAAAACTGTCTCATTTCTAATTTTGTAAGTTTGAGTTATTGGTGCGACAGCCAACAACGTCATTATCGACCTCCCAGACGCTTCCCGAAGCTGCAAATGCGGGTTCACGAAGGCTGAACGATTCGTTCATGCACGTCATTGAGCAAACCGGTTCACGTTGCGGAGCCATAACCGAGAGCATTCGTCGCCGTCGTTGTCGTTAATACACTTTGTATCGTTTCGCACTCGTAAGGTAAGGTACGAGTAAGGGAATCTTGGTGCTAAGTGGCCACACACTGATTGCATTGGCGGGTGTGCTCTATAATTTCTTTGCCTTGACACTTTAAGCGGGAGGGCACCCTGTTCTGCATGAACGGTAGCTGAATCATATCGCCTTTAAATTTAATACATTGATCTGCGTGTGTAATGTGTTTCTTAAAATCACTCTGTGTGTTGGAGGCCACCTGTCGAAGAGTAGAGTTACTTCAGATATGCGCAATAAACAACCTACACTTTATACATATTCAACATTAGAATAGGATTCCTCACCTGCACGTAGGCGAGGTCAGCGAAGGAAGATTTACGATGTGAACAAGAGACGACAAGGACGATCGGTCTGGAAAATGCTTATGGGAACGCGATAAGTGATCGATGTAAATTTAGTACCATCCTTAACGGGCATAAGAGAGAGAATAAGCCTAGACGCAAACTGTGAGAGATAACTGTAATTATACCTAGCAATTCCACATCGTATTGCTTTGACGACAATAACACATACTGTTAAATAAAAATACTTGATATTTATTCCATTTCATTCCCTTGAGAGTTGACTTAATACTAGTTCTTTTCGATCCCAAAGGTCTAATTTTAGGCGTAATGTCCGAGCTTCCCCGCACGTGGTTCTGGCTTTGATTTCCACTGGGCACTTACGTTTTTGTATTTGTTGTGCACTGAGGCAAATGACGATAATATAATTCATGGAAAACAAAAAAGAACTTGGTTTCGAAAATAAGGTGATCACTAGGGCCCGGATAGTTATGTAATTACATATTTCCGTGTGTTAACTCTATCAAGTCAAAACCACAATATATTTACGTTTCATGTCGATTAGGGCCTAAAACCGATGACTTTTTAGTACATATATTTACATATTTTACCCGAAAGTTCATATATTTACATATTTTGCACAAAAGTACATATTTTTAAATATTTCTTAATATTTTCGTTTTTCTGCATTCTTTTTGTATAATTCTTCATTTATCCTACGTGTTTTTGATAAGGAATAACTAAGACAAACAATTCAGCATTGTCAATTTTTCGGCAGCCTCCTCTCCAAATTGGCGCTATTGCATTGCGTAAAAATGTTGATATTGCAGAACGCAGAATCCTACAAAGGGGCAAGGTGTTGCACTCCAAAGCTTCCAGTGTGTAGAGTTCAGCGCGAGTAAAGCAGAGAACAAAATACTACTCAGAAATAAATTTTGTGTATGAAATGGTACGTCTAGCAAGCGATAACTCGCGCCCACAACGTATTTTTCAGAGGTCTCTCTTGACCTTAATGCCCTTCGCCAAAAAGTACAGGCACCAACGCAGCTCAGAAAGCGCCATTGACAGTTTTCTTTCCCCGTTTGTTGCACTGGAGCCTAAACCCTTGTTTGTAAAGTATCTCTGTGAGGTGAAAATCTAAAGTAAAATCATGATGTGGCACTACAGCTTTTGGATAAGAAAAGGACAGAAAATAATTCACGGCGATTGGCTTAAACCTTGTGGTAAATTAGACTGGGAATTTGCGATAGGCAAAGTTTGGTTTATCTTTTCAGAGAAGTCAAGCAATAGCGTCTTCGGTAAGAACATTATTGAAGAAAGCTGAATTTGTGCCAAGAGTCAATTGGTTAAATATCAACCAGCATTGTTTTTATTCCCTAATCCGTGAATAGCATTGAACAGTGACATGTTGGGACAAAGTTTGAATATACACCAGTAACTTCATGCGATGTGGAACACTTGGTCGGTACAAGGCCTTCGAACAGATAATAGGAAAAATTTCATCCCTATAGAGTATTTGAGTAAACTCCTCGTGTCCATGCTTGCGGATGAGCCGTTCCGTCTCTCACGGGTAGACTACTTCCCGTGCACTAGTGGAGACAAACGAGGTGTCATTCGACGCGTCTCGGCGTCCTAATAGGGAACTGATAATTTGTTTCCAGAAATGGCTATAAAATTCTAAGAAATTTCCAAAAACGTGTTTTCTCGTGTTTTGGCGCTGTGCTCTTGGTAAGTATGCCGGGAACTAAATCAACGCCACCTAACTAGATGTAGGTGGTGTTGATTAAACTCCAGTACAATACCGACGAAGGGAAAGACAGAGAAACGAGAACAACGAAGAAGAAGACGAAGAAGGAGGTGACGACGAAGAAGAAGGAGGAGACGACAAAGAAGAAGAAGGAGGAGACGAAGAAGAAGGAGGAGACGAAGAAGAAGAAGGAGGAGACGAAGAAGGAGGAGACGACGAAGAAGAAGGAGGAGGAGGAGACGACGACGAAGAAGGAGGAGGAGACGACGACGAAGACGGAGGAGGAGACGACGACGAAGACGGAGGAGGAGACGACGACGAAGACGGAGGAGACGACGACGAAGAAGGAGGAGACGACGACGAAGAAGAAGGAGACGACGACGAAGAAGGAGGAGACGACGTCGAAGGAGGAGACGGCGACGAAAAAGGAGGAGGAGACGACGACGAAGAAGGAGGAGGAGACGACGACGGAGGAGGAGGAGAAAACGAATAAGGAAACGACGACGAAGAAGATGAAGACGAGGAAGACGAAGAAAAAGAAAGTCACACAACCGAAAGTAATTTAAATCGTCGGTGACGTCACATTCATCTATTTTCTAAGTTTTTGGAACAAATATTTGTATCTCATTTTTTTACGGAGACCATTTTAAATAACAGAATTGTGAGTAGAATTATGTTTTAATTTTGTTTTTTACGAGGATATTAAGTCTACACAGATCAACATTTAAGCAAAAGTATTTTATTAAAACGAATTGATATAATAATTAAAGTGTTACATATTTCTTACTTTTTAGTACATATTTCTATACATTTTAATACATATATATGTACATATTTTCCTAATTTTTAGTACATAATTATCCGGGCCCTAGTGATCACACTCCAACACTTTGAAACAAGAACTATTGCTTGGACACGTTTTTCAAAAAATTATTTTATTTTGAAAATTTCACTACCCTCGTATTTCTTGTAATAAAGATATTCCACACACACAACAACGCTGACAGACTGTAACCGCAGCCGAAAATACGCACCCCCTGTGAGAGACAGAAGGGAAGTTCCTTCCAGAATGGCCAGCTTTATAGAGAGAACTCATCAAATATACGTTTAAAATCAACAAACAATATGTTAAATGAAAACAAATTCTCCAAATATCATAAATAATGGATACAGTGATTGACTGGGCCTGTGTACTTTCAATAGCACTAGAATTTCATAAAATTAAGTTACTTCTAATATCAGAAAATTGGGTTTCTCCTCGGGACACGGCCCAGTGCTCGGCGACCAAACCCCTCACCCATTGTTTGCGCACCCAAGGCCCAATGTTACAAGGCAGGACCAAAGAGTAAATGCAATGAACGCAGTAATAGAGGCAAGAGCTAAGAGCATGGTGCACTACCTGGGAGACCACCAGACGCCGGAGACAGCGCTCTTTCGTTTAAAAATGATTTCACAGTCATCGATATTGCTGAAATATCTTGAATACTGAATGCCATTAAAAGGAAAATGAATATACCTAGCATCCTATATTATGAGATCTTTCTTTAATTAAGTGCGGGTTGTGCAACTGTGCACCCTAAGCACAAGCCGCCAGGGGACGCAACATCTGAACAGGAAATATTAAGTGGCAGGCTTGGACTGACACACAAACTAATACGTAATATTCTTTCAATATTCCTCTGATAAATTGCTGTCGTGTTCGTATTTCCGAATGAACGGAAAAATAGACGTTGTTTAAAAAACAACATTCTTGTCATGGTAACCAATTTAATTCCCAAACCGCTGGGAAATTCCCAAAGTGAGCGAATATAAAAAATCATATTTGCGGCAATATATACAATAATTCGAGAAAATGTTATAGAAAAAAATATTTAGAAAACTTTTCAATTGACGCGATGGTTTACTTTTCGTGTCGGTGCAACAGATACTTTTCATTCTATGTGTGATTAAAAAATACATTTTTCAGCATTATTTTGATTTTTGGACCCCAAAATCTTGGCCGAAATCAAGATTTTGGAATATGGGAGAGAATTGTACTCTTTTCGATCGTTGAGAATTTTTGAGAAAAATTTTCCAGTTTTTGAGAAAATTTGGTTTGAACATTTCAGAAAATTTGTCAATTATGTTCCCTTATACTCAACGATTATGGACCACTTACGGACATTTCAAAAACCATCATTAGAGATACTTTGAATATTATGTGTTAAGAAACGCACTGATTAATGAATACATCTACAATGGAAATATAAACGGCGTGTAAGACAAGTCAAAAAAATTACATTTTTGTAATTTTTGAAAAAAAACAATGTATAGAGAATTATGACGTTTCTGTCATCTGATAGTGTATATTTAGCATTGAAAAGTAATTTGGGAAAGTCTGTGCAATTTTGTAGAAACCACGAGTTTCCTTTCTTGCCTCCTCTGACATTTACATAGCAACATATTCTGTCTTTGCAATGCGTAATCTGTCAAGTCCTCTAAAAATACCAGCACAGTTTTTCCCAGGTGATATAAGCAATTTTTTCAGCACTTCCCATTTGGCAAAATTTCGACTGTTCTTTATTACAACTGCTTCATACACACTTAATTGAAAGGTTTTGAGACCAACAAAAATAGTTTTTTTTCTAATTCATATCCAAATGATGTAATTCTGTAATGGTGTAATTCTTAACTTCTGTATTTACACTGCGTTTCTTCCTTTTAAATGCTCTAGGAGGAGTTTCTCGTGCACTCGTTCTAATTATCTTTTTCTAGATGCAAAGTATTTGATCTGGCATGCTGTTCTCCTTTGAAAATGCGTCTCTTGAAGATTCCTTTACATTTCGTCTTTGTAGAAACTCGAGGTAGTTTAACGTAGAATTAGAAACGTAGTTTCAGTAAAAACGTAGTTTCATACTTCTTCATAGAACATATGAAACTACTTCATTTTATTACGTAATCTATAACACACCACAATTGATAACAAAGTGAACTTAACTAAATGACAAACACATAAAGCATGCGTCTGCACGTGGAAAGTAATTGTTTACGAAACAAACGAATAAACAAAGAAAAAATAGCTTTCCGATAAAATTACACCCAGAGACATTAGAAACTGTATGGGAGGGAGTACAGTAATATTAGTCTGACATCTATCATTGAAATTTTTCACAAGTGATTTAATACACTTATATAGAATGACATTTCATACACTTACATCAATGACTCTGACGTCCATGAAAGAACATATTTAATTACAAAAAAAAAGGAAAATTCCCTTTTTTAAGAAATTGGCTTACAGTCTCACCTGAAAGAGCAATAAAAAATCACGACGTCGCTTGTATGAGTTGGAAGTGTACAACAGTGATTCGTGTGGTTCAAACAATGCTCATAGGTCAGGAACTGTATTTTAAGAAACAAAATTGATAGATATTTGCCCGCGGGTTTGGCTACATGCACCACGTTAGAAGACTGGAGATCTGTAATGTGTTGTGTGAGTTATGTTTTGTGAAGAAGACCTATATGCTCGAATATAATACCATCCGTATCTTATCCTCGCGGAAAAGTAAACATAAAACCGGAAACATGATAACAACGAACAGCGACGTGCGCGCCAGTCTGCTCCAGACAGCAGAGTGAGAATGGTATGTGTCGTGCTTCTAAAACGGGTAAAAGGATGGCCAAAAGAACATAACATCTAACAAAGAGCAAAAAGGTAAGGGCTACTTCATTGTTTTCTTTTACTTTAGCGCCGTAACAGGTACATATATAGAACAGAGAAGTTATTGTAACGCTCCCGCAAAGGAGTTGGAGAGTTTTCGACAGAAAAACTCGTATGGAGAGCTCTGGTATTGAAATCGTGGATTAATCTACTTGATTAATATATTAATCCACAATTAATCTAACCTACACGTGGCAAATTACATCTTCTAACACTTGGTGTAGACAGAATTCACATCTGAAAGTTTTTGATAACGATAAAAGTTTGAAAGGAAAACGTCTGTCGGTCTGAGCGTGTGTGTAGTCAATGCTAGCGCCTAAACCATAAAGGCGATTTTCTTCATAATTGATATTCGCCAATCGATCCGGCCAATATCGACGCCGCGCAAGATATAAACGGATGCATTTAATTTTTTTGGGTACTTTACATAAAGCTTTAACATATCAAAATTTTGTCAAAAATTACTAAATATTTTTATTACACTTCTTCCTCTGATATTCCAAACAACGCATAAAAATAGAACATCTTACTTTCGTACATCATTGAATTAGCGAAAATCGCAATAGTTCAACAATTTTTTGGCGTCTCTACAACACCAATATTGCTTCTACGAAATCTGTCGTTCAAAGATAGATCCTGAAATATGGTCAGGTTCTATTTTTCAAAATTGAATGTAGTATGTAGTTTCCACGACATTTTGCTTGAAATATAGTCACTTTTTAAACAATTATTTTCTCAAAATTGGCTCCAAATCCTTTCTTTATTTTTTCTCGGTTGCAGCATTAGACGCCTAAAAAATTATGCAGGTCCCACTTTCCGCGAATATTGCAAACAATTAACATTAAACAATTAACACTTCCCTCTGTATTTTCGAATATTGCAAACAATTAACATGAAACACGTATAATATTGAGGTAGAGTTCTTTTGTTAATAAAATTTGTTCTAAAACATTATTCTTAAATAAAGGCAAGTACAATTTTTTGAAAAAACAAGAAGTTTCGTGTTATTTGCTTCGAGTAAAGGCAACTTATAGAAAAAATTCTCGAAAACGACCGAAATTTTTTCTGTACGTTTTCCTTTGGAGAGAGCAAAAACAAGGCTTCAAAATATGGCGCTGGAATCATTTTCGTGAAACTCTCTGAATTTTTTAAAATTGTACAAGTTACAAACAAAGCAAGAAATTACGTTTTGTTGTAGCACTACTGGTTTACATTCGAGTTTACGTAATTTGGTAGGAAATAATATAATTCGTATGAGATAAAGATATCTGATGAAAATCGATGTAAAAGATATTAATAGAAGTGTATCTTTCATGGTCATTGGATTCCGAAGAAGTTTTTTTTTCTTCAAAACGTCAGTCTCTCCGCTAGTCAGTATGACCGTCAGACTCTCGGTCTGTCAGTACATGTCAATCACTCCGTCCTGTCACTTTGTCCGTCCATCACTCCGTCTCTCGCCTGCCCATCCCTATCTCTTTACATGTCCGTGTGTTCGTCATTATCTTTCCTTTTGATCGCCGTCTGCCGTCACTCTCATTGCCTTTACCCACTTCAATGTCCTTTTGTTATTCCGATCGTTTCTCTTTGTTTGTCCATCCGCCTTTCTATCCGTCAGCCTCTCTCTTTGCTTGTGTCTGACAGCCTATTTCTCTCTCTGGATCTGCGAGTCAGACCGTTCGTTCGTCCGTCCGCCCGTTCATTTGTAAACATCACTAATGCTTAAACAATTCGCGAATTTTTTGCCAAAATGAATATTGCCCGATTGATTTAGCCTGACTCGAAACAAAATTTTCTCAACAAGACTCAAGACAAGATATTTTCCTTTCTTATAAGATTAATGTGAAATATACAGTTAAAGATGACATTGTCCAATTGGTGTACTGTAACTCTGAATTTTCGAAAATTGCAAACGTTTCAAATTTTTGTGGAATTTCACATATAACTTCATAATTGAAGATATTCTTTCTTCAAATAAAATGTGTTCTTCACAGTCGGTTCTATAATTAATATCGTGTATATTTTTGAAAATATTTGTAATCTACGAGTAAATCTGAGTAAAATATGGACATATTAAAATGAAAATCAATTTTTTCTTTACACTTTTTGACTGCAAAATCCCGTGAATAACATGATATAAACACCATTTTCATATATTCCTTTGATTTAGGTTCCAATTTATTTATCTTTTGAAATTACAAAAAGGTACTTACTATCTCGTATGCATGCGTATATACGGAGTAATATACATAGTATAGGGAAAGTTATGTCATGCTGCAGAAGATCGATTTCAAGATTTTAACGGAAATACACATTTTGGAGTCCCCTGATACCAAACAAGTGGGGTTTTTCAAAACATCCGTCCGTCTGCCCGCCTGTCCGTCTGGTGTATGTGAACAACACTAGAGCCTAAACTGCGTATGATTTTTTCCAAACCGAAGAAATCCCTTCAGATCTGACCTGAGTGGAAGCTCTGAGATTTTGAAAAACATTCATTAATTTTTCGCGGTATATTATAATTTATGAAGCCCTTGGGGACACTTTAATTTTTTTTTCAAAAACGGCTCCAATTTTTTTCTTTAAATTCTGTGTAAGAATAGAGTAAATTAGACTTATAAAGGTGGCATAGATCTGATTTTCACGGATAATTCTAAATTTTCGAAAATTGCAAAATTTATATTTTTTTCGGCATCTGTAAAATTGAAGATAGAGATTTTTTCTTCAGATAACATTTGCTCTTCTTAGTGAGTTCTTTCATTAGGCCATGCACATTTTTTTGAAAATTTTAGCAGTTTTCGATCAATATTGCATGTAATATGTGCAATTCTAAAAAATAACAAAAAAAGTTTTTTTCAAAAAAAGGCTCCAATTTTTTCTTGAAACTTTTGGTAGAGGTAGTTCTTAAACTACTCTATGAGATGACATAAAGGACGAATTGCTCTATTCTTCTGTTGTTTTTTTTCAAAAATTACAAAAACGCAATTCTTTTGACTTGTCTCTCACGTCGTTAATATTTACATTAGCGGCGATTTGTTCACATTATTATGTTTATGAGTGTATGTGCTGTTTATGAGTGTATGACGTATAAAATTTTTCAAAAACTCAGCCGTTTTTTGTGAAAACTAGCTCAAAGTTTCGCATTTTCAGAAACTCTCAAACGCTATTTTATCATAAATGGCTGCAATTTTTTTCTTCAAAGTTTTCGAACGGATAGTGCGAATCGCACTCTTCAATATGACGTTAAGTTAATTTTGGGGTATTTTTTTGGTTTTTCAAAAATTGCAAATTCAAATGTAATTTTTTTGAAGGATCTCTCACACTATATGTACTTTTGTCACTGTACTATCACTACACTCATTGTACTATTTGTACTATCTCTCACAATACGTACATTTCCAGCAATTTGTAAACACTATTGTATTTGTGAGTTAAGGTGCTTCAAATGACTTCAAATGAAGTTTTTCGAGAACTTCGAGAAAAAACATTGTGAGAAAAAGAGCTTCAAATTTTAAATTTTGAACAGCACTTAAACGCCATTTTCTTAAAAATGGCTCCAAATTGTTTAAATGAAATTGCTATGTTCGAACTCGCAATGCCTTATTTTAAGCCTAATTAATTATATTTTTATTCATGTTTGCACACGCTCGTAATCAAAGGATCAGTATATTATAAATCAATCTATATGTATTCTGCTTCATTACAAGTCATCGCCAACCGGCGAAGCTTGGCAACGCCGTGCAAGTTCTAACCAACATGATGCCGTGGCAAAGTGCGATTGCAAGCATAACTACACTACTTGTTTTAACAAACTAACACTACTTCACTGTTCTAACAATCACAATATATTATTATTTATAATATTTCAATTTCTACACAGATGTGCAGCTAATTTCTTAATTGCAAATTACAATCCCATTATTTGTAAATATTTAAAAAGTAGCGTCGCACTTCTGTGCCGCTGTTACGCTGGCCTGTGCCGAGCCCGGCGGCTTTTGCCGGTCGCGTTACGGCTGATCTAATATCTCGCAAGAAGAACAATAGCAATGAGGGGTTCGTCGCGGTTGGACGTGTCTGATGCGCTCCGCAAAATATTGAGGTTTTGTGTAAATACCGTCAGTGATGAATTAACAGTGGAAACGCGAGTGCAGTACGTCTTGCAATTCGCAATGCGTGTTTACATTAATTCACTGAACAATTTGCCTTCCAGCAATCATTTAGTAACAACAATTGCCAATCGGCATTCGTTATAAGGGAATGCATTTGCTACTCGCTCTCCCACCTTTTCTAATCTTGTATAAATCACCAATCAGTGATTGATTAACAATGCTAATATCGGTGCAATGTGTTCTTGCCAAAACATAGCATACCGCAACATTCTGTTTGTCGCATCGTAGTGACTGTGATTATACGTGGCTGTACTCGCAGAGCATTCAACATTGTGTTAATGCATGAATAATGCCATCGCTGATATTATTTGGTGTAATATGCGCTGCTACAATCTACAAGTATCACCACTGCAATCACGAGGGCAAGTGCCAATTAACCCACCCGCAATCCCGGGTGGCTACAAGTCCACAATCTTCAGAGAAGTGCATTTTTTTTCTTTGTATCTCTTCATAAATTCTGGGATTAACTTCAAGTGAATTTTTTATATTTCTATTAATAGAATAACTACATGCCCACGGCATTCTGAAACATTTTCAATTAATTTCTCAATGGTAAAAGTTGAATTGTTCAATTTCATGTTAAGTTAGTTCAATCCTTTAATTATACGTATTAAATTAAAAAACGTGTTCTATTCCAAAGTAGTGGTAACGATACAACATTTAAATTTTAATAACGCAGTTGCCATTTGCTACCTTCAAAATGATTGGTCCTTCGAGTTAAAGGGTGAGAAGGAAGGTGAGTTATTGTTTGATGTTGGAGAACGGTATGCAAAATTATTGCTATTTCACAATTCCAATACACAGCCACTGCTAGCATACCCTCCCCATCCTTCTATTTAGGACGAGGTTTTACTGTTCTTTAATATTCTAAAAATAATATTTTCGTTCTATCATTGGGAATCCGGAAAATTACGAAAATGCTGCTGTGTCTTCCCTTAATTACATTAAATAGCATTAAAAATTCAGTCTCTTTCCAGCACAAATTATTATAAGGAAAGGAATTTAATGTAATAAGAAAAGCAAAATATATACTTATATGCGTATTTTTTTAAATATGTAGAATAAGAAAAGTTGAAAATATGCAAAATAAAATTCATAATAGTGTTTAAAGTTACTCTACACAAGAATTTTACCATCACAGAGCGTCACCGATAAGGCCATAAAATTGATTTGGAGCGTCCGGAAGAATGTTCTATCTCTGCAGAAGTATATTAGTAGGTATACTAGTCTTCGGCACATGTAAGAGTTTTATCGGAATGTTCTTAGAATAAGCTATATTTAGGAGGAACTAGTGTTCAAGTGAATACTAGTCGTGTGTAGCCAGAGGTGGATCCGTTCGGGGGACATACGCCCCTCAAATCGCGATAAAGCAATAAACAGTAAAATATTTTTGTTAGTGTTAGATCGAGTTACGCATGGGTCATTTGAAAGATGAAGAAGGGTGAAATTACATGTCCTTCACAAACATACGCTCATCCTTGATTCCGAATACGCAGTTTCTAAAAGGCAGGAGGGGTACGTTTTACAATTCATGATCAATTCCGGTGGTCGTAGAAGGGCAGTAGCATTTCAATGTAAGAAAGATGATTAAGATAAGTAACATAAATTGAAATGTCGCATTTGAAAAACAGCGTTTCGACGTGTAAATATATTAAAATGAAAATAAATATGTGAGAAATTTGAAGCAATAAGTAAAATATGTAAAATTAAAAATTGTTCAAATTCTTTCAGAATGTCTTGTTAACTCTCAAAATATTATTGAATGTAGGTATCTTGTCCCTTTACAAATATGTATTTACAAGAAAACCCACTTCCTAATTGTTATATTCCAAATTGTCTTGCTTTTACTTTCAGCATGAAACTCATGAGTTTCAGTACGAGTGTCGGTAAGACATTGCATGATGAAGAAAAGTGTGTGCAAAATACAGACCACTCTAAGGCGTATTCAATTTGTTCACAGATTCTTTTTAGGACAGCATGGCCTCAATTGGGACTGCTGAAGTGTGTAATTGCGCATGCGCGCAAGAACAGAGTGCACTCCGAGCAGAGATGGCGCAGCGGCGGGGCGACTTGGAGGCCCGCGTGGAGCGGCAAGAGCTGGCGCTGGGGAGGCTGCTGGCGACGCTGGTGCCGGCCGTGGAGGCGGTCTCCGCCAGGATGGACAGGCGGACGCCGGCACCCGGGCCTTCAAGGGGGTCTCCCGCATCCAGCACGAACTCTGCCCCGACCATCATTGGTTCCTGTAGTAGATCTGCCCCCGCCGCTGGTCCGGTCGGCCCCGCCACAGGCCCCGTCACTGGTCGCTCCACATGCCCCGCCAGCGGTTCCGCCACCGACCCCGCCACTGGTCCCGTCACCGCGCCCGCCAGCGATCCCGTCACCGGTCCCACCATCGGTCCCGTCACCGATCCCACCACCGATCACGTCACCGGTCCCGTCACCGGTCACGCCCGCCGCCCCGCCCCAACACTGCCCCCGCTGCACACGGCTGCTAGCGCCGGTGACGCGGAGGGCGTGCGTCGGCTGCTGGCGCAGGGCGACGACCCTACAGCGCGCGACACCCTCGGCGAAAACGCCCTCTACTACGCCGCAGCCGCCGGCCACGTGGCGGCGCTCGACGCGCTGCTGGAAGCAGCGCAGGCCGCGGCTCCGGACGAGGAGGGCCGCGCGCGGTGGGCCAAGTGGGCGGCCAACGTTCGGGGGCGCCTGCTCCGGACGCCGCTGCACGCCGCCGCGGCCGCCGGCCATGTGGACGCCGCCTGCTCCCTGCTGGCGGCCGGCGCCAGCGTCGACGCCGCCGACGTCCGCGGCGACACCCCGCTGCACCTGGCGGCCGCCAGAGGCCGCCCGGAAGTCGCTGCGCTGCTGCTGGCGGAGGGCGCGGCGATCGACGCCGTTGAAATGAACGGGCTCACGCCGCTGATGGCCGCCGCAACCCACGGACACGTCCACTTGGTGCGACTGCTGCTGGAGAAGGGC